>JAHBCN010015293.1:0-21192 GCA_019359885.1 Listronotus oregonensis
GTGGAACAATCTCATTAAAAAAAAATATATTTTGTGCGCCCTGAGCCTCCAATTGAGGGCCCCAAATTTTTTGTAATCATAGAAAGAAAGCCCAAAAAAAGTTAATAAAAATTCGCTTTTAACATTTTTAAAACCCTATTCCTAAAGCCACTAAAAGCCCTGTTTACATATATTTTTTCATGAAATAATATAGTGTTTATTCTACGGTAAATAAAACATAACTAAATTTTACCTTCGATGTTCCAGACAGTTCTTGAGGCGACACTTTGACACAGGAAGTCTAAAAAATATAAATTATTTAAAAAGCTATACTGTAAGAAAACATTTACTAGATTAACTTACTGTGATTTCCGGTATTTGCAGGTTTTTATCGGTGAAATCTTGACATGTTCTATTTTGTTTTACATTTTGGTCCATTATGCGGTCACAGCTTATCTTTCTAAAGACCTAAAAATTAAAAAAAAATATTTTTTGTCAATTCGAATGGATTTAAAACTTTTTAAAATTCAGAAAGTGAGAATAATTCTCACATTAGCAGCTTAACGAAATTCAACTTGTTTTAAGCTGTCAAAACTTGTGAAAATTTGGGAAATCAAGAATTTTCTATAATTTTCTTTTAATATTCTCTATTTTTCTATCTATTAAATTATAAAATAATATTTTTCTGGTATATCCTGTATTGTCCTATTAGTTAAACTTTTTTACACTACCAAATAGCATTATGAATGCTTAGAATTTAGTCAGTTCTTATCCACTTTTTAAGAAAAGGATGGACTAGATCAGGGGTCTCCAAACTTTCCAGCCTTAGGGCCATACTGATTACTCCAGTAAGTTCCGAGGGCCAAAACCATATTATCATTGTTGCCGGTGGTAAGAAGTGAAATAGTCCACTGATGAAAAAAAAAGTCCGAAAAAGTACGCAACGTTTAAAAAAGGCTGCAAATCGGACTAAAGTCCGCAAAACGACAACACTGCATATTATTAATTTTCCTGTCATTATCTGTAATTTCTAGATTAGTCGTAGAGTACGAGCCATGAGGAGTAACGTGACACGACATCTGGTGGACACAAGCGGAAATAGGTAGTACCTTCTATCGCTAACAGATGGCGCTAATAGCACGTACAGAATAATCTCGTTGGTTCGAGAAAGTTCTGGTGTCTTCCACTCACTTCTAGATGGCAGTAATTGGAATATATAAGAAGGCTAGTGGCGCAACCACAAGTCAGTTCCTATGACACTGTTGTTAAATAAAATATTGCATACCTCCTTAAAACGTGTTTGTGCGTGTTTAAGTTTAAGACATCTTTATAACAGTATTTTGATTTGAATTGTTGCTTTTGTGTGTGAATTAGTAGTATGGAAAAGAAGCGAAAAATTGATAGTGAATGCAGAAAATTCAAAGATCAGTGGAACATTCAGTATTTCGTAATTGAGTCCAGTAACAAGGCGCTATGTTTGATTTGCAATGAAAGCATAGCCGTTCTCAAAGAATATAACATTAAACGTCATTATGAAACAAAACATTTTCAAAATTACTCAAAATATACAGGAAGTTTGCGGACAGAAAAATTCGAAGCTATGCAGCGCGGATTGAAATAGCAGCAATCTTCATTTACAAAACTCAAAACTGAACAAGAGGCTGCAACTCGTGCCAGCTTTCGTGTGGCTCTTGAAATTGCAAAACGTGGAAAACCATTCACCGATGGAGAAATGATCAAAGATTGCATAATTGCAGTAGCCGAAGAAATGTGCCCTGAAAAGATAAATTTATTAAAAACTGTCAGTATGTCAGCAAACACTGTGGCTCGAAGGGTAGAAAACATCGCTGAAAATATATCCTCTCAACTGTTCGACAAAAATGGACATTTTGAGTGGTTTTCTTTGGCCTTGGATGAGTCAACGGATGTGTCAGATACTGCTCAGGTGTTGATTTATATTCGAGGAGTAGATAAAAGCTATGAAGTGCACGAAGAACTTCTTGATATGTATAGTATTCATGGCACAACTACTGGTACAGATATTTTTAAAGGAGTTGAAATCGCCATTAATAAAAAGAACCTTCGATGGAAAAACTTGAAATGTATTACAACTGATGGAGGCAAAAACATGAGTGGGAAAGATAAAGGAGTGGTCGCTCTTGTGTCAAAGGCTGTAGAAAATGACGGTGGTTCAAAACCATTAGTCTTACATTGTATCATTCATCAACAGTCTTTGTGCGGAAAATGTTTGGATATGTCTGACGTTCTGAAACCAGTCATATCAACTGTTAATTTTATCAGATCTTTTGGGCTGAATCACCGACAATTTCGACACTTTATTGAAGGGATTGGAGAAACTGACTTACTTTATCATACTGCCGTACGCTGGCTTAGTTGTGGGAAAGTCCTTCAGCGCTTTTTTGAACTTCGAGCAGTGATCGAATTTTTTACTGAATTACAAAACAACGCATGACTGTGGAAGTTAGCATTCTATGGTGATTTGACAAAACATGTGAACGAACTGAATTTGGGATTGCAAGGAGAAAACCAGCATCTTTTTGATTTATACACTAATATCAAATCATTCCGGAAGAAATTGATACTGTTTCAATCACAACTACGAAGTAAATGTTTTTCACATTTTAAAACATGTGAAATATTCAGCCACACTACTGAGACTGAGTTTCCTATCGATTTTGCAATCGAAACTTTGAGTGCTTTGAAGATAAATTTTGATACTCGTTTCTCGGACTTTGATGCCATTGCGAATCAAATTAAGATTTTTCAGAATCCTTTTGATACTGACATTGAAACCCTAGCCCCGGAACTTCAAATGGAAATGATTGATCTACAATGCAATGATATAATTAAGAACAAATATCAAAACTCATCTTTGTTGGAATTTTATAAGAGTCTTCCACTGACACAATTTGATAATTTGCATAAATTTGCTCGTGGTCTGTTTTCTGTTTTTGGTACTACTTATTTGTGTGAGAAAACCTTATCCAAAATGAAGTACACAAAAAATGTTTACAGATCGAAATTAACTGATGAGCATCTAAAATCTCTTTTAATAATTGGTACAAGTAAAATTAGTCCACAACTACAAACTATTGTCAGTGGAAAATCTCAATTACATAAATCTCATTAGTATTTCATATGTCATTATGTTTGTTATAAGTTATGTGATTATTTAAAATGTATAAAATGTTAGTTGGATTCATTTCAATAATTTGTTAGTTATTATATACTGAAGTTAAATTTTCTGCATATTATACATGTCTTTACTCAATACAATTCTGTTTTTTTTTTTTATCAACTTATCACAAAAACAATAACAATAAGCCTACAAGAATGTTATGAGTTAGCGGAGTTAGCACATGACCATATCAATGTAGATGTCATATTAATAATTATTCAACATAAATTTAGAATACTTCAGTAAACTAAATTTAATTTGCTATAAAAATTATTTGTTCTCTAAAAGGAGTTTTCAAGTATGCTAGCTCTCCGCGGGCCGGACAAAACCTGTTCGCGGGCCGGATGTGGCCCTCGGGCCGTAGTTTGGAAACCCCTGGACTAGATAGTTGCAGATAATATTATCATTCTTATTATTACTATTAAATTATATTAATAATATTATTGCTGCTTATTTTTTAAATAAAATCATATTTTTTTTGCAATTATTTTACCTTATAGTCTATGAGTTCTTCATCAGAATCTGTAGGATAATACGTAGGGTCACTGGGATCCTCTTCTGAATCGTTTACTATGCTACTTTCATCAGAATCACTAAATGGTGCTAGGAGAGATAAAAAAAATTAATGAAAAGTGATGCAATTAACTTTAACACATTCTTTATCTTACCTTTAAAACTTCCAACTTCGTTTGGAAAGTTATTAATAATAATTTTATTTTCAGACCTTTCTCCAGAAGGTTTGATTGTAACATCTTGGAGAATAAACATTTTTTTCTTTTCAGTGTCACATTTTTGTACTTTATCAAGTTCTATAAAAAAATAGATAAGTGGTTATAGACGATTATTTAGTTATTTTTTTAAAATATTTACTTACTTTCATAGTTAGAGGTATTTAGGTCACCGCATTCTGTAGACGGATTATCTAATTCGTTACCACCAAAATCAAAACATTCAGTTGGATTGTTTTCTGGCTTACTGCAACCTAAAAATTTTTATTTTAATTTTTGACTTTTTTCTAAGTAATGGAGACCTTTTAAAGCCAAGAAATTGTAGACAATTAAGTAGGTATTGCCTTACTTCTGGCAGTTTCAAGGTCATACATACTGCGCATGCTCGGTTGCTAGGTGCGGCGTTGCCACGTGGCGGTTTCTAGGCGGGGCTTTGTCATCTACTTAGGAATCTTGGGCTAGCTATATTTTACCTGTCACCTGTCAACTGTCACCTGTCACCTGTCAACTGTCAAATGTCAAATATTTAGGAATCTTAGGCTAACTATATTTTAAGGTATTACGTCACATGTGGGGCCCCCACGCTTAAGCACCAGGCCTGGGGCTTAGGCGCGGGGCACTACACCATCTATGTAATTAGGAATCTTAACCTAACTATATTTATGTCACCTGTCAAATCCACGTTGTGACGTCATCACTATTTTGAAAATAAATAAATAAAAAACCTAGCAGGATTCGAACCAGGTATAAGGCCCGTAAGGTAGCATCTCGTTCCAGCGCCTAAGCCATTCGGCCACGAAGGTATCTTAAATAGTATTGGTTAAATTGTGTATAGTAGAAGAGACGTAAATAATTAGGAATCTTGCGCAATGAGTTTTAGGGCGTGGTCATCTGTCACCTGTCACCTGTCAAAAATCACGTGGTGTAGAAAAAGTTAGGAATCTTGGGTTATGTATATTTTAGGGTGTTGCGTATGCGTGACGGCTGTCACCTGTCAAAAATCACGTGGTGTAGAAAAAGTTAGGAATCTTTTTTCGAAAGGCCCCCTAGCACGCTAGCACGTTAACGTGTTGTTACGTCATAGGAATCTTGTGCTGTGGCGCCATCTCTTGAGCTGTACGACCTGTGCCATGTCAAATGTCACCTGTCATCTGTCAAAAAACCACGTGACTGCTTACGTGTATGAGCGAGGATTTTATGCATGCGCGATGACGTCAACATAACCTAGCACGTTGATTAAACCGCTTAACCTAAAATTTATACGGATCGGGCCCCCCACGCTTAGGGCCGTCCGCCTAGGGCCCCGCGATCGCGATGGTAGTCATTAGGTGGTCAACATAACCTCAAATTTTACTAGCAGAGGATTATTAAAATATGTCAGATAATATTCGTTAAGATATACGAAATCAAATATCGACAAAATGGTGAAATAATTTAAGTAATAAAAATATAACAGATTAGGTTAAACACACACACAACAGATAGGCACTTTCAAACTTAACCTCAATCTTAGCGCCTTACGTCATTACGTTAGCCAACATAACCTAGAAGTTGTGTCGTATGTGCGAAAGAAATGGACGTGGTAAGCTAAACATAACCTCAATCTTATGCGTCCACATAGAAATAGTGGAACTGATAACCTTTCGCAGACACGTGGTTTATTATTATTATCAACAAAATGGTGAAGGTGAAAAGTAATAAAAATATATCAGACAACAAGGGAAATATCAAAACAGGGCATATAAGACACTTTCAAACTGCATAAAGCCGGTTCTCAGCTAAAAGCTACCTGGTTTGTAAGCAGGGATTACCACTTCGCTCCTCAGCTCTAAAATCCTTAATAAGGACGTTCGAAGGCCTATAACGGTTTAGAAAATACTGCCCATAGTGTGGGGAATTAATCAGTCTAGAACCATAGTCTACGAGCACCAAAGGAGTAATATAAAAAATAGGTCACTTACCAAGTCTTAGATGTTGGTCTTAGGTCCATTTGTCAACAAGTACAGTTATTATAGAGGCTTAACAGAGTAGTTAGTGGACGGTTTGATCAACAGGTGGCTTAACAGGACGTATCAAGGCCTATTTGTAACAAAAAATTAGTCAGTACAAAAACTTTAAAAATTCGCTGTGTGCTTCAAAAAAAAAGCTAATATTTAAACCCTCTGTATATTACTAAGATTTATTTTAATTAGGACTCTGTATTATATTTGTCTAAAAAATGCCCCGAAGCAGCTGTTAATTAACTTGAAATTAACCCTAAACCTAAAAAAACATTTTGTATTTGCTTTAAAAAATATCCTATATATCGAGACGGAAATTGGCGAAAAATAAGTGAATTAAAAAGCACCGTATTTATAAAAGGGCAACAATAAAAGCCATAAGAATAATAACCACTAATAATCCATTTTAAAGCGTAAAAATAGCATACAGTATTTTTAATATTTAAAATAATGTGTGTACTTACAAGTTTTAATGTAATAAATCAGCAAAAGGATCAAAAATTCACAAAAATTTGTAACAAAAATATTCACTGCACTACTACAGAAGCGTCAGTTGGTGAATAATTAACAGTTGTTTTTGCAGGCAATGTTTCACTCTTATCAGTAGGCGTGCGGTTTTGTATTTCCATGTGCTGATATAGTTATCCATAAGCGGACTAAATTTTTATTAAGTGTTATTTTTAATGATATTAATATTCCGTATAAAAGTATTAGAATTTTAACGGTAAACATGTAATACAGGAGTTACGGAATAGATGTTTCACTAATTGTTTGAAACAATCATTTAGTAAGTTTATTACATTATTACGACTTAGCCATCAGCGATTAAAGGTATGAGTTCAGAAGGGCTTTGTTTAACTGTATATTTTGGAAAATAAATAAACAAGATGCAATCATACAAAATATTTATCTATCCAGCATAAATGCGCTTTCAACTCACAGAATATTACGAGTATTAATTTTCATAAAATAAATGAAATGGGAAATTAGAAGTTTATTCGCTTATTTCCAAATAACAGCACTGTTTTTTCCAAATAACAGTATTTCCAAATATCAGCCCTGTATTTTCAAATAACAGCCCTGTATTTCGAAATAACAGCACTGTTTTTTAAATAACAGCACTGTATTTTCAAATAACAGCCCTGTTTTTCCAAATAACAGCCCTGTTATTTAAAAACAGCACTGTTTTTCCAAATAACAGCCCTGTTTTCCAAATAACAGCCCCGTATTTTCAAATAACAGCCCTGTTTTTCCAAATAACAGCCCTGTATTTTTAAATAACAGCCCTGTATTTTTAAATAACAGCACTGTTTTTAAATAACAGCACTGTTTTTTAAATAACAGCTCTGTATTTTCAAATAACAGCCCTGTTTTTCCAAATAACATCCCTGTTTTTCCGAATAACAGCCCTGTATTTTCAAATAACAGCGCTGTATTTCCAAATAACAGCACTGTTTTTCCAAATAACCGCACTGTATTTTCAAATAACAGCACTGTATTTCCAAATAACAGCATACGCCAACCGTGCAAAGTAGTACCATTTACATAATATTGCACAATATTACGCATTTGTTTCGTCATCGAGGCTTCTGGCAACTGTCTTGTGATTGGTTAGTTGAAGTGGATTATAATTTATTCATATCAGATACACTTTAGATATAAATGAGGCTTATCAACGTCCGGTGACCTTGGGTGGGTAACCTTTTATCTCGGCGGACAGCGGACGGACATCTGCTCTATGACGTCATCGTGGTTTGTCTCTTTCTCTTTAGGTATTATCTTGTCTTTTCCTCCTTTTCTCTCCAGATGAGTCTGGGCGCTAGCGACGCGAGAAAGGAAGGAAGAAGGAAGATTCTAAAGAGAGAAGAACCACGATGACTCAAACAGATGTCCGTCCGCTGTCCTGTTACAATCAAAAGATCACCGGACGGAAACCACATTCTAAAATGTTTGATATGAGTAAATTATAATATCTCAATGAACCAATCCAATGACACGCCAGAAAGCTCGAATGAAAGCATATTGCTAATATTGTGCAATATTATAAAATGGTACTACTTTGCACGGTTGGCGTATGCTTTTTTGGAAATACAGTGCTGTTATTGAAAATATAGTGCGGTTATTTGAAAAACATCTGTTATTTGGAAATGCAGTGCTGTTATTTGAAAATCAGTATTTGGAAAAACAGGGCTGCTATTTGGAAAACAGGGCTGTTATTTGAAAATACAGAGCTGTTATTTAAAAAACAGTGCTGTTATTTAAAAACAGTGCTGTTATTTAAAAATACAGGGCTGTTATTTAAAAATACAGGGATGTTATTTGGAAAAACAGGGCTGTTATTTGGAAAAACAGGGCTGTTATTTGAAAATACGGGGCTGTTATTTGGTAAACAGGGCTGTTATTTGGAAAAACAGTGCTGTTTTTAAATAACAGGGCTGTTATTTGGAAAAACAGGGCTGTTATTTGAAAATACAGTGCTGTTATTTAAAAAACAGTGCTGTTATTTCGAAATACAGGCTGTTATTTGAAAATACAGGGCTGTTATTTGGAAATACTGTTATTTGGAAAAACAGTGCTGTTATTTGGAAATAAGCGAATAAACTTCTAATTTCCCATTTCATTTATTTTATGAAAATTAATACGTATATTCTGTGAGTTAAAGCACATTTATGCTGGAGAGATAAATATTTTGTATGATTCATCTGTTTATTTATTTTCAAATACAGTTAAGCCCTTCGAACTCTCCTTTATCGCTGATGGCTAGGAGTGTGTAATGTAATAAACACTAAATGATTGTTTCAAACAATTAGTGAAACATCTATTCCGTAACTCCCGTATACATGTTTACCGTTAAAATTCTAATCTTAATACGGAGATATTAATATCATTAAAAATAACCAATAAAATTTATCTATGGATAACTATATCAGCATGGAAATACAAACACCTCAAGAGTGAAACATTGCCTGCAAAAACAACTGTTATATTCCCCTGACGCTTCTGTAGTAGTGCAGTGTTTGTTACAATTCTGTGAATTTGATCCTTTTTGCTGTCATTAAAACTTGAAGATACACACCTATTTAAATATTAAAAAATATATGCTATTTTACACTTTAAAATGGTTATTAGTGGTTATTTATACTTATGGCTTTTATTGTTCCCCTTTATAAATCGTGCTTTTAATTCACTTATTTTCGCCAATTTCCGTCTCGATATATAGGATATTTTTTAAAGCAAATACAAAATGTTTTTAGGTTTAGGGTTAATTTCAAGTTAATTAACAGCTGCTTCGGGACTTTTTTAGACAAATATAATACAGAGTCCTAATTAAAAAAATCTTAGTAATATACGGAGGGTTTAAATATTAGCTTTTTTTTTAAGCACAAGCGAATTTTTAAAGTTTTTGTACTGACTAATTTTTGTTACAAATAGGCCCTGATACGTCCTGTTAACCACCTGTTGATCAAACCGTATACTAACTATCTGTTAAGCCTCTATATAACTGTACTTGTTGACAAATGGACCTAAGACCAACATCTAAGACTTGGTAAGTGACCTATTTTTTATATTACTCCTTTGGTGCTCGTAGACTATGGTTCTAGACTGATTAATTCCCCACACTATGGGCAGTATTTTCTAAACCGTTATAGGCCTTCGAACGTCCTTATTAAGGATTTTAGAGCTGAGGAGCGAAGTGGTAATCCCTGCTTACAAACCAGGTAGCTTTTAGCTGAGAACCGGCTTTATGCAGTTTGAAAGTGTCTTATATGCCCTGTTTTGATATTTCCCTTGTTGTCTGATATATTTATTACTTTTCACCTTCACCATTTTGTTGATATAATAATAAACCACGTGTCTGAAAAGGTTATCAGTTCCACTATTTCTATGTGGACGCATAAGATTGAGGTTATGTTTGCTTACCACGTCCATTTCTTTCGCACATACGACACAACTTCTAGGTTATGTTGGCTAACGTAATGACGTAAGGCGCTAAGATTGAGGTTTAAGTTTGAAAGGCCTATCTGTTGTGTGTGTGTTTAACCTAATCTGTTATATTTTTATTACTTAAATTATTTCACCATTTTGTCGCTATTTGATTTCGTATATCTTAACGAATATTATCTGACATATTTTAATAATCCTCTGCTAGTAAAATTTGAGGTTATGTTGACCACCTAATGACTACCATCGCGATCGCGGGGCCCTAGGCGGACGGCCCTAAGCGTGGGGGCCCGATCCGTATAAATTTTAGGTTAAGCGGTTTAATCAACGTGCTAGGTTATGTTGACGTCATCGCGCATGCATAAAATCCTCGCTCATACACGTAAGCAGTCACGTGGTTTTTTGACAGATGTCAGGTGACAGTTGACATGGCACAGGTCGTACAGCTCAAGAGATGGCGCCACAGCACAAGATTCCTATGACGTAACAACACGTTAACGTGCTAGCGTGCTAGGGGGCCTTTCGAAAAAGATTCCTAACTTTTCTACACCACGTGATTTTTGACAGGTGACAGCCGTCCACATACGCAACACCCTAAAATATACATACATATCCAGATTCTAACTTTTCTACACCACGATTTTTGACAGGTGACAGGTGACAGATGACCACGCCTAAACGCATTGCGCAAATTCCTAATTATTTACGTCTCTTCTACTATACAATTTAACCAATACTTTTAAGATACCTTCGTGGCCAATGAAGCAGGCGCTGGAACAGATTCTACCTTACGGGCCTTATACCTGGGGTGCTACTATGTTCATGTATTTTGGCGATGTAGAATCGATAATGTCGCAAACCCACTACGTTCAAATAATTTCCGCTTCAAGCGATATTTCGATGTATAACGTGCTTTCTAGCGACATGCTTAGAGGTGTCGATTTAACGTCGCGTCAATGTGTAAGACAAAGATAGAGACAATAAATAATTTTGACATGAAAGTGAAACCGTTGAAATCCTAACCTAAATAAAAAGTGTTAATTTGTTTATTGAAAATGATGCCTATTCAAATTTTAAATAATATTGTAGTAGAAGAAGAAGAAAGAAGAGCAACAGTTTACTATTATAAATCCGAGAGAAGTACAATTTAGAGACCAAAGCGATCCGTTTTTTTTGCCAGACGATGTTTTGTCAACTTGTTTAGGTTAACTAAAGAAATGGTAAATCAAATTTTATTTCCTATTCTAATACCTCATTTGCAAAAACAAAGTCCTTTGGCAGTTGCTGCAGAACAAAAGTGCTTCTAGCACTTAGCTTTTATGCAACTGGTCATTATCAAAATCGAATAGGATTGGATTGGAAATTTCCTGTTGGTCAACAAACAGTTTCAAATATAGTACATGAAGTTACCCCACTAATAGAAAATTTGTTAGGAAATGAGTGGATCAAATTTCCTGAAGAAAGGGAAGATATAATTAGAATTAAAAGCAGATTCATGGAACATACTCGATTTCCAGGTGTTGTTGGTGCAATAGATTGCACTCACGTGCCTATAATAGCACCGACAGAGCAGAGCACAACTACTTAAACCGAAAAGGTTACCACTCAAAAAATGTACAAGTTGTAAGTATTTCTTAGTGATAAAGTACTTTAACAAAATATTTTTGAATTTTAAACAGTTAGTTTTGAGGTTCACAGATTTTTTTTTTTTTATTTTAGATATGTGATTATGATTTAGAAATTTTTGAGTGTTAATGCTAGATTTGGAGGAGCCACACATGATGCATTTATTTTCAGACAGTCAGCAATAAGTACAGAATTAGAAAGAAGATACAATGAAGGTAAATTTTTAGAAGTTAGAAAGCTTGAAATAAAATGTAGAACTTGGTGGATAATATAGCACTGTTTTTAAATTAACTTGCTCCACTCGTAAGCTTTTATGTTGTTTCCCTAATAAAATATTTTTGCATATCCTTTTGTTTTATATTGTTTATTTGAATACATAAAATAAATATGCCGTTTTGTAATAAAAATATAGCTATTCCTTTTAAATTTACAAATAATTTTTTCCCTGTTTAAATCTATTGTGACACAATACAAAATATAATTTTATTTTAGGAGATACAAATTCATGGCTCCTGGGAGACTCTGGATATCCACAAAAACCATATTTAATGACTCCTGTATTAAATGCTCTCCTGGTACCCCATCAGCTAATTACACTAACAGACATGTAAGAGCAAGAAATCCCATAGAGAGATGTTTTGGGGTCCTAAAGGCTGTGATTTAGATGTTTGTCAGGAGAAAACAAACTAAGATATTACCCAGATGTTGTTGAAACATATTTAATGTTTGTGCAATTTTGCATAACATTCGCAACAGAGGAAGACTCAAGAGGTGCCCCGTAACATAGTTCCAGAAGACCCGTTTAAATGAAAATTATTTGGACAAAGAGGTGGCCAACAGGGTCATGAACACGAAGACAACTAATTCAAGATATTTTTAATATATGAAATAACCATAATCATCTTGTTTTTGTATATACCGAATTAATAAAAAAATTTCATATTTACAAACAAGGCTTTTTATTTTTGTAAGAAGTCAAAGACTCTTACGTATATTAGACAAAATTACAGATCTCTTTTACAATGTTAAATACAAAATGCTTTTCTAAAAACCAATTTTTTAAAAAGTGACAAAAACAAAATATGTTGTAGTTTTTTAAAGGAATTAACGTTAAAGGCTTGATTAAAATAAAGAAATTTTTGTTAAAATGTTAGCATCATGAACAAGAAACCTTTCTAAGGAGGTTACTCTATCTTAAAACGTTAAGTTGTGAGGTATAAAGGCTTTTCTTAATGATAAGGTCTTTAAGGAGGGTCAGTCTGTATACTTTGTTTTAAGAAATTGTTACCTAAACTGTGGGTTCAAAGTAAATTACACACAATATGTAAACAGAAGTATAAAAACATTTATTTCAAAGATTTAACACAACAAAAAGTTCATTCTATAACAACACAAAAGTTTCTTTCGTTAGAAGTTAAGTTTATATTTTTTAACTTACCGGAACATTATTTTGCTAAAATCACAAATCATAAGTTTTTAACTCTCAATAGTAACATATTAATGGATCTGAAATATTTATATATGTACAAGGTGTTCAGTGAGAATTGAACAGGAGCTTATTTTTGAAAAAAATTCAAAATAACCAACATATTTTTCTCCAAATTTCAAAAATAGCACCATAAAGTATTCGAAGCAAAAACAAAAGACTGGATGAAGTATTTTTATATTAAACACCGTAAATTTTTAGAATTTTTGAAAATTCTTTATTTCAATGGACTATTTTGGAATTTTTAAAAAATACAGGGAAGGTCGAAAATAAAACCCTGTTCAATCATTTTGGAACACCCTGTACCTAAATAATATAAATTACCACTTCTCCAAAGCTTTATATTTCGACTTTCACACATGTTTTGTTAATTAAGTTAATAAAATACATGTAGAGTCAAAATATTAAGTTTTGGTGGAGTGGTAACGCATTTTGAATTAATACTATACTAGTTACTCACAAATTAATTTTTTCAGCAATTAAGACAAACTGCATCTGCTAATTTGCTTATAGTATCTCCAATTTTGTTCAAATTGGAAGTTTATGTTTGACAGATTGCCATTAATGTCTTTAAGGATGCACAGTGATTCGTTATTCATATTCTGAATGTCTTTACTTAAATTTAAAACTTTGTTTCTCGTCTTGTAGACGTAAGGGCTTGGAATTGGGGCTTGGTACTTTTTGCTTCCTCTGACAGCAAAATCTGCATAATTTGTTCTTGACTACAATTACCCTCTAGGTTCTCAATATCTGTTTCAACAACTATTTTTGAAACTCGAGGACACTTCCATTTCAACAAAATCTCCTCAAAACTCCTCTTGAAAATAATACATTTTTTTTTTGATGGAGAACTAGTTTGGGTATTTAAATTCTTTTCCTGAAATAGCTGAAATTGGTCGGCTGGAAAATCAGAACTCTGTAGAGGGCTACCTACACACTTTCTTTTAGCATGAGTTGGCAAATTTTGGTTTTTCTTCTGAAGTGGCTGACATTTGTTACTAAGAATGGGTACATTTTTTACCCCTAGCTCTACAACACTATCCCCCTCATAACTTTTTTTTACCCATAAGGACAATAAGCCTACTCTCATGAGGAGATAACTTAATTTCGCTTGCTGGTCCCCGCCAGTCTTGTAAACACTTTTATTTATTTCGCTGGCTTTCGTTTTAGTTTTTGATTTCCAATCTTTAATCTCTAAAAACAATAAAACAATTATTAGACATAATCATATTATTATGTATCAACATTTGTAATTCTATTTTAAATAACATTTTATTAATTAACTTACTCTTTTGTACTCATTCGTTGTTAGGGTTCCATCCCAAGAGAATTTAATTGGGTGGTTAATAAGTCCCATAATTTCTTCACGTCTTGGTAACCTCCAAGACCTACCCATCTATTGGTAATAATTTGCGGATTTTTTCCCAAAATTTAGGATATTTTCGTGGTGTTCTGAATTTAAACGCATTTTTTATTATTATTTACAAAAAACTATTTTAAAATTTGACGTCACGATCAAATTTCAGTGTTGAAACTGCAACGAAAACAAAACCCTATACATTTTGACACACAAACTCGAATCTACCAAATTGCCCGATGTGGCTTTCTACAGTTAAAGTACGGATTTTAACAACGGTTTGCTTGCGATGTTGCCAGAATTCGATCGTTCCTGGAAAATGGCCTAGTAGCACCCCTGGTTCGAATCCTGCTAGGTTTTTATTTATTTATTTTTTAAAATAGTGATGACGTCACAACGTGGTTTGACAGGTGGCATAAATATGTTAGGTTAAAATTCCTAATTACATAGATGGTGTAGTGCCCGCCCAAAAGGCCTGGTGTTAAGCGTGGGGGGCCCCCATGTGACGTAATACCTTAAAATATAGTTAGCCTAAGATTCCTAAATATTTGACATTTGACAGTTGACAGGTGACAGGTGACAGTTGACAGGTGACATTTGACAGGTGACACGCATGCGCAATACCTTAAAATATAGCTAGCCCAAGATTCCTAAGTAGATGACAAAGCCCCGCCTAGCAACCGCCACGTGGCAACGCGGCACCTAGCAACCGAGCATGCGCAGTATGTGTGACCTTGAAACTGCCAGAAGTAAGGCAATACCCACTCAATTAATTTAAAATTATTTTTCTCTTATTATTGTATTGACAAGATATCATTATCTTAACTAATATGAATACTGGCATGTATTTACTTTTATTTGATGTACTAGCAAATAATTATACGGATTACACAAAAATATAGAGTCAGTTCAGCAACTTGTTGTTTTAGTGACAGTATGATCCATCATTTTCAACAAACTATTTTGGCCCAAAATGCTATAATCCAAGGCTGGTATGGCCCATTCGTTACCCCTATTGCAATTTAAATGCGTTTATCTCTGGAACGATTGCGTTTGCGAGATGAATGTCGTATACCTTTTTAGGTAAAATAATGGGGGAATAAAATTTTGATCTCAAAATTACGTAGAGTGGAAGATACAAAATTTGGAACATTTTTAAAGAGTGATGAACGACGTATGTGGTGCCCTCTACAAAATACATAAATTTTGGTGAATTTAAAATTGTCGTCCCAAAAACCCCCCACCTACCACATTTTGTGGAGTTATTTATTGTTTGCCATGAGATATTTAAAAAATGTTTAAAAAAAATTTAACTTTGTTACCCTGTACCTCGGTTATTATCAACTTTTGTACTAATATAAGTTAGCTAAATCCTTTATTTTAACCTAAAATTCCAAAGCTAGAGTATGGCCCATGCGTTACCAAACACCCTGTATAGGTGCTACATACTTACCCTTTGCTGGTTGCATTCTTTCATCGACTGATTTGATATTTCTCGCCATTGTTAATATTTTGTGCGATCTTGTTGACATCACGTACTACTTTTTTTACTCACTAAACATACAAAATATCCTGAAAAATATTAATAAAATCATCTATCAATTGTTCTTTTATATGTATATCTACTATGTACTTTTTAATTTTAAAATCAATATAATTCTCCTATAAACATAGCCAATAAATATTACTTGCATCGCTTATTAGTAAGTTTTGAGGTCATAATAAAATGCAAGTTAAAAAGAATAATATGTTCGGTAATTGTTTACAAACCGGACGCATCGCCGATTTTAATAAAACTTGGCATACGGGAGTTCTTTGGGGCGCTGATTACGAATCTGAAAGAATTTTTAGTCGGACACGTTCTCGAGATATTCATCATCAGACTTGAATAGGAAACTAACCTAAATTCACCATATCCCCCCTTCTTTTTGCACGCAATTCTTGATTTAAAGCTAAATTAGTACTCAATATTTGATTTCCACCTTTTAAAAACTCATTTTCTATTTATTTTACCCCTTTTTTCCAAAAATTCAAATCTTCACTTTCAATCATTTCAATCGCAGTGCCTTGGCACGAGGCCTGCGATTAAAGTGGCTTCAATTTTATGGAAAAAATTAAATAAATAGAAAAATGGGTCTTTAAAGGTGGAAATCAAATATTAAGTGCCAATTTCCGGAAAACTTAAGAATGGCGTGAAAAAAAGGAAATATGGTTTATTTAGGTTAGTTTCCTATTCAGTCTGATGATATATCTCGAGAACAAACGTGTCCGACCAAAGGTCTTTCAGTTCAATCAACAGGCCCCGTATGCCAAATTTAAATCGGCGATAAACCAGGTTTTTAAACAAATTTCCATATGTTCCCAAGCATGAACTTACCTTTTTTAAATTTTAAAACCTTTAAAAGAAATCAAATTACTTTTGAAATACCACGAAAAGCAAAGGAATCACTTGAACAACAAACACATTATACGCAGCCTACTTTTAATTGGTTTTACAAACGCACAAGGGGAAAATTTTATTTTTAGAATTAAAACAATGTTGCCAAGCTAAGGACCAGAATCATGTTATTATGTAACGAAAATATACTTGAACAAGTATTCTGATTAACTTCAGCGCTCCTGGTGGTAGATTGTAAGAACTACCACAGTATATTTTATGTTCATTGTGCAATTTATTCTGCGTCCTAATAAAATCGTGTAACCTAAAAGTTGAACTACTGTCATTGTCAGAAATGACATTTTTCAAAGAAGCGTCTAGCCCATTTTCCAGTATCGTAAAACAGGGTCGTTAGTGTACACATCTTCAAAAAACATGAGATTTCTTTACCGTCCGTATACAGACGTAGAAAACGGGTGGACCAGAAATGGAAATAATTAATGTATGGCTGCAGAAAAAATAGTGTGATATATATATATATATATATATATATATATATATATATATATATATATATATATATATATATATTTATTAATATATATATATATAATAATATATATATTTTTAAAATTTTAAAATATATATATATATATATATATATATATATATATATATATATATATATATATATATATATATATATATATATATATATATATATATATATATATATATATATATATATATATATATATATATATATATATATATATATATATATATATATATATATATATATATATATATATATATATATATATATATATATATATATATATATAATTTATTGCATTAAATACGCAATGATAGGGAGGCAAGCGCAGCACTTGATGACCAGCCTTTTAAATAAGAGCGTCGACGACATAATTTGGGTGGCTTTGGTTGGCGCTGAATCAAACACCACAAAATCTATTTTGTCGCCGATTTTGCAAAAGGAATATTACGGTCTTCTTACCATTTAACCATATTTTCTTTCTTCCAGCCACTATTTGGCCAATTTTCTAAGAACCTACTGTGGTAGCTGGCATTATCTAAAATGACTAATGAAGGCCTTTTTAAATAAGGTAGTAAATCATCTCTAACCCACTTCTCAGCTTTTATCTCGCCATGGTAATCTCCTGTTTTTGTTTTTGATTTAAAAATTCTACTGGCACCATCAACATCCTTTTTCGGAACCAGCATGTAGAATCAAGTATCTGAGGTGAATATAAGTATTTCAATAGTGATTTAATTAAATATACTTCAATGTTTCATAAGAATGCAGCAAGTGTGTTCTGTAGTTTAATGTTGTCTAAGAGCTACAGGTTTAATCATATGTCCAATGTATGAAAGAGACCCTAACTGAGGTATCTACCGAATCTGTAATATATTTATTTTTTCTCAGGATACCCCTTTAGTGTTGCCAGAGAGCAAACAATTTTTGCACCAAAATTAAAAACTAATAGCATCAAATTCAATAAAAAAGTACCAAAATATAAATACGCATGTGTTACCCGAAAAATTTTAAATATCGACATTGGCGTGCATTAAATTGATTATTCCTTGTCTAGTACGATGACAATTTACTTAAATATTTATAAAATAAGTAACAATACAATACATATACAAAACATATAAAGTTAAATTAAAAACTACCCTAGGTAAGTACCTAGGTATACAATCCCCTTTTAGGAAAAAAGAAGGGCGAGGAACAAAACTTATGTAAATAGAGTAAATGTGCCAGTAGTCGGCCCCTAAAGTACAGATTTTTGTTTAAAATCAAACAGTAATTACAAATTTGAAAAACTAAATTAAGTAATATTGTCACGAAATCTTTTATTATTCTGAAATACTTTTGAAATAAATAAAATATTTTATATATAGATATTAACAGGTGATTTAGGAGCCGATGGAATTTACAAAATTCTTAAGAAATATACTACTTCCTATATTGTTATCACTTGTCTTGATATTCACTAGAGATCCATCGTTCGACACAAAATATTGTTTCACTTCGTCATTAGCGTTTTTTTGGTCGATGGAAATTTCAGAGATAATTTTCACTAAATTCTGTTTTGGTTCATTTACCAAGCTACCATTTATTTCATTAATGATTAGATCTGGATTTATATTCTTAGATCTTAATTTATCCTCAATAGATCTAATAACTAAACAAGCTACATTTGCTTGTCCCTAAGTAACTTTAATAGAATTTATATTTACAATTTTATTACCAGATAACTTTTCTAACTCACTTTGTATGCATTTCGAATAATCAATATTATCAGGATATTACGGGAAAAGTCCGCGGTGTCTGAAACTATTTTGTATTGCATCTTTTAGCTCCAATTTTTCCAAAACGATGTTTAGGAGAAGTGTGAAGTATGCTTTTGTAAGTATTCTGTTAAAATTTTCAGGCAAGTTATGCTATTCTCGCACCGTATTTTTCCAACCATTTTTTAACGGCTTAAACACGCTACCGTCCGCCGATTGCATAATATGAGTGGTATTCGGCGGTAGGGCATAAAGGATGATACCATTTTTATCACAGAAACTGCTTAGTTCAAGAGTTAGGTAACACTTGTGTCAATAAAAAATAATACTGTTTTTTTATTCCATTTCTCATTATTCATTCATTTAACCCGTTCTCAAGAAATTAAAAAAACATCGCTTTTCATCCAGCCGCAATCCGATTTGCTAAAATACCAATCCTCTGGTACACTATTTATATCCTTGGGAGGTTTAATATATGAGTAGACAATAATTGATGTTTCTGTTCTGCTATCTACCGAAAATACTAGAAGAACTGTGATAGTTTCTTTCTCGTTACCTTTCTTACAATTATAAATGTTTTGCCAACCTATCGGGTCTAGAACTTTACCGGTTTTAGGACAAAGGGAGAAACTGGTTTCGTCACCATTCATTATTCTTGATGAGTCCTCTAAAATATCACAGTATCTATGCTTTCTAAATAGACATAAAGGTTTCGAAACCAACATCTAATGGATTTTTCTGTAATTACCGCTCGACCCATAGTAACGCTTTCCCCTGTTCGTAAGCGCAAAATGGATGCCTTTCCAAAAATATCGAATACCATTTATCGCCAGGCCTTATCGGTGACGATTTTTTGGACAGTGTTTAAAACATCATTTTTCTTCCTCCCAAATCCAACTTTTGCCAATGTAATAAGCCATTCGCCCAATTTCTTCTCTTCATGAGCAGTAAGAACCGTATTGAGACCCATTTTTCTCGGTATCTCCATCCTCTTGGGACTCCAAAAACTCTAGCAGCTTCTCTTATTTTTATATTTTAATTCCTGATAGGCATGAGTGCTTGATTTCGGACCCCTTTTTTGTCGGCCCCCCATTTTTTAAGGTTATTTTTATAAAATGTTGTAAAATATGTTTAAAAACTCACTAAATACCGGAAAACAATAGAATACAACTGCTACACAAAATATCTGAACGTAACAAACTCAACCAATTTGCGACCGTTTTCTGACTATTACTGGTTTAACTCACTAAATGCCGGAAAACAATAGAATAAAACTTCTACACTGCGACCGTTTTCGTGTTTGACAGGAAAGAACAAGTTCGCGCCAAATAATTGATTTCTGAAAGCTTGATAGAGGGAGCTAAAAGTACATAGGAATGGGTGTTATTAGTCATGAGATGGCTGAATACAGGGCAACAAACAGAGTAATTCTATAACTCAGTATTTTTATCTTATTTGCGATTTTATGTTCGTATGGCTGACTACTGGTAGTGGCTGACTTTAGGCGCATCTAGGGTCAATTCGCCAGTAGTCGGACAGTTTACATAAAGTTCAACTTTCGCATATTGTAAAATATTAGATTTTAATAACTGAAAACTTTATTTTAGTCAAAAAGTTAAACTAAAGTTTTAACTTATCTATGGTTATACATTTGTTTTTATTGTTTATTACCTAATTTTATAAACTACAGTTAAATAAAAAAATGTCATTTTTGCTAGTAGTCGGACGGCTTAATCCAGTGGTCGGTCAGATGCAATCCAGTAGTTGGACGGCATCTGATTGGCTAAATGGAAGCAGACACGTACTACACACACAGTTTAGTTAGAGATAATTAAATATGTCTTTTTCAATTTGTAACCAATCCCAGAACAATTCAAAGAATTGGTAACAAAAAAAGTTTTCAATTAAGTTAATAACTCTATTATTATAGATTATAGATTAAGTTCAAAAATATACTCTCTTCCTCACATATTTTCTATATTTAAACTACTTTTGTAAGCATACATAAATAGAAAACTACTGTCTTTTAAAAAGTGGGAAAAGCTCGGGGAAAATAATTACAAAGTTCCTGTAATTTTTGAGTTACAAAAATAAAGTTTAAATAACTATTTAAACTTAAATTAGACAAACTAAATTAAACCAATTGGGGTAACTTAAAAATAATGATTTGGGAATGAAGGGG
>JAHBCN010015294.1:0-21103 GCA_019359885.1 Listronotus oregonensis
AAGTCAATTTTCAGCTGAAAATTATAAATTAAAAAGTTAAAAAAAAATTAATTTATTGTAACAAAAATAAAATAAAATAAAAATAAAAACAACAAAACCATACAGCAAAGTAAAAACTTTATGATTATTAGTAGAATAACAAAAAAAAACTGCTATGCGTAAATTTAACTAAGGTATGTGTTTTTAAGTAAGCCCCCTGTGCAGCTACACATTTTCTTAATTTACATGCATTTTAAACCTGAAACAACATGTTAGGATTATGCCTTATTGCAGCGCAATGAAACATAATTATTTTTAATAATCTTCTAAATACAAAGAATAATCCTAACATGTTGTTTCAGGTTTAAAGAGCATGTCTTAGTAAATTAAGAAAATGTGTAGCTGTACAGGCTTCTCACTTTGAACACATACTTTAGTTAAAGTTACGCATAGCAGTTTTTTTTTGTTATTCTACTAATAATCATAAAGTTTCTACTTTGCTGTATGGTTTTATTGTTTTTATTTTTTTTATAAATTAAGCTTTTTTTCTTTTAATTTATAATTTTTAGCTGAAAATTGACTCCTGGTAGTAGATTTTGACGTAAGATTCATAAGGAGTCCTCAAGTACACCTTATTGAGAGCCCCAGGGTATATCTTTATCTAGAGCCCTTGAGTATACCTTAATGATTTTAAATTAATTTTACGCGAAAACCGCTAGTCCTATTAATAAAAAAGTATACCTTTTTTTCATAGAAAACTCAGGGAAATCTACCAGTAAGGTTAAAATGTTAAATATGGCAATATGCAAAAATTTTGAAGTTTTTTACAAATTTGATAGTCCGGACCTGGTATCTTTAACGGTTTCGGGGCATGTTTAAAGCAGTTAATGCAAGACAGTTATTAGCTAGAATTAGTCAACAAAAAAAATTCCAGATCGTGCAAGCCGTTCAAAAGTTATTAATAAAAATAGATTTTCAATTGTTACCTTTAAGAGCTAATAGCTCGGTAAAGAAGGGGCATAGAGCAAAAAGTTATATGAAGTTGTTACCTTATTTTGATCCAATCTACATGATCCCAAACTTTGGACCATACCTTTTGGGACACCCTGTATATCATGATCAAATCTGACTTTATATGGTTTATCAAAGTTTTCTTACATCTTCGCTTTGAATACCCCATTTCAGATCTGAATTTGCTAATGATAGTGACGCACTTGGTTTTGAATTTTTATGCTTAAGCTGATATTTGTATGTTGGAAAAAGGAAGAGAGACATTTATTAAATCTTTTTAAACTATTCCTTAGTAATACCATTTAATCATTGATATTTTTTCTTTATTAATTCTTATTGCGAATCTGTTCCATTCAGGGCAGCTTGTACAAGTAGGGACAATCTATGGTTTAAGCTATTGATTGATAGGATATTGACTAGCGACCCTAACGGTAATAAGGCAGTGTTATAGTTAGATGGTTGATCGGTCCATTGGTTGGTTTTAGCAAAATGGGTCAATTTCTCGTATTTTGTCGTTCTGAGCTTTGCCAAAAATAAATCAACACCCACCTCATCATCTATCTTTAAACCATCGGTATACCAAACCATTACCCCGAAAAAGTAACATGGTAAAAAGGCAGTGTTACAACTGCTAATATTTTTTGTAATTACTGGCTAAAACAGGATTAATGGTTTCAATAACACAAAAATCTTGGATTTCTATTGTCTTTATTGGTTAATTGATCTCTCCAACCATTTTCAAATGATAATTAAAAACCATTCTTAAAAGCTACGACTTATACCGGGTGTTGCTCCGCCGAGCGGGACATAGGGAATCCCATGTAAATTTTGAAGTAGTCAAATATTGGCTCCCCTAATTATTTTAGAAAAAATGCTATTAGAATTTATTGAAGAGCACAATAAGTTCCAGCCAAAATGAAAATTTGAGCATTTTTCAACCAACCAGTAAAGAGTAAACTGCTTAAATACTTCTGCAACGTAGTATCTCATTATGCACCCCGTACTCTGGAAATCAATAATAAAAACACCATATCGATTTATCAGTGATAATTTAGATCATTAATTTATAATGTCATTGCCAAAACTGAACAATTTTATACGGGAATTTCAAAAAGAATCCTCGCATTTTATTTTAGTTTACAGCTAATTCCAACACATGCACTCACAGTTACGCAAGACAATAAAACAAATTTGTCTACATGTAGAAATCAATTTATGACGAAAATATCAGGATTTAATCAAATGCTCAAATATTCCTCCATTAACTGCCAGACAATAACCCAAACGATTATAAAACTCATTTCTTACGTTGGCTAGTTGGTACATCGATATTCTGGCACATTCAGCGGAAATAGCATTCCTTAGCTGGTCTAAATTTTCATATTTTTTATTGGTATAAAGCTTAGTTTTTAAATGTCCCCATAGAAAAAATCGTTTGGCGAAAGATCCGGAGACCTGGCTGGCCAAGATATTGCGTGGTTCGGGCCTATGATGTCGTTATTAAATGCGTTGTTCAAGTATTCGCGCACATCTCTGGTACTGTGTGTTGGGCAGCCATCCATTTGATACCAAATCTCTTGATTTTCACGAGCAAGGTTGTTCAAAGCAGGCAAAATTTGTTCCTCTAAAAGTTCCAGAAAGTACTTCGCATTCAAATTTCGGTCAAGGAAAAATGGTCCAAGGATATGGTGCCCGAAAATTCCCGCCAAAACATTATTTTTTTGTGGATATTGAGTCCTTGTCTCAACAAATCGATTTTGGTTTTCGTTACTCCAGTACCGGCAATTTTGAATGTTGGGTTCGTTGTTCAATGTAAAAGTTCATTCGTCAGTAAAGCAAATATTTTGTAAAAAACCTCTGTCAGTGTTTGTCCTCTCCATCATCTCAAAGCAAAATTCCTGTCGTCGTATTTCGTCTCCGTCTCTTAATTCTTGGTGCCTTTCGTACTTGTAAGCGTGGTATTACATCTTTTTAAAATTCAAGATATTGTGGTGTGGTCTTGTCCAGTATTGTCCTCCAGTTGTCTCGTGCTAATGTTTCCTTCGGCCTGTTCTACACAAAGTATCACGTCTAAATCCCTTTCGTTTTGTACAATTTGTCTCTGATTTTCACGTCGATTTTCTTCACATTTGCAATTATTGATTACTGTGCCTGTAGTTTCAAATTTTTTTATCGTCCGTTCTATTGTCGATTTACTTGGTATTGGCCTATTGGGAAAATAGGCTGCAAACATGTCCGCTACTCGGAAACAAAAATTATTCAAAAAAAATACCCACTGGAAGGAAACAAAATTTAAAAAAGCTGTTATAATTGCAAACAACAAAACTGTAAAGAACACAAAAAACATATTGAACAAGGTGAAACGTCGAAATCAGGGATTGCCGAACCCGCCGGAAGCAAAAACTATTCATCAACAAACCCACTTGGAAGAAAAGAAAATTTAAAAAAGCTGTAATAATTGCAAAGAACCAAAATGTATTTGGCAAACCTAGTGTCGACATTCCGAATATCTGGCAGCCGTTGCTGAACCGTGAAAAGTCGGTCAAGCTTCGGTGAACAACGAAACCCTTACAATCGGTTGGAGACGATTGAACTCTAAGTTTTTAGTGTTATTGAAACCATAACATTGTCTAACACTTTCAAAGAAAGAAATAATGTTTATTGTAAATTAACATAGAAATTATAAAATCCTATTCGTAATTTACCCAATAAAAGCAGTTAAGTTTTATCTTTATGGTTGTAACCTCTAGTGCTCTTTAGTGAGTTTTAATAAAATTCTACCTAACTAAAAAAAACTCAAATTTGATAACTTTTTCATTTACATGGGATTTCTCAAGTGTCGAACCAAGATAAAGAACTTGGAATTTTATGAAATTTTAATAAAGTTTTTAGGGATCCAGATATTTTCAATTGTAATCTAACGTTCCTAAAAGAACTAGTGCTACAAAAGAACTTTTTTATTACTTACCATGTACAAATAATATTTAAACTTACCCAAAATGACAATGAGGTGTTACTGTGTCGAATAATAAGACAGAGAAAAACACAGGACTGAAATCCCCTTGCAACCATCAAGAAAAGCTGATATTCAAAAATATTTTTAAATAAAATCAATATGTTGTGAAGCTTTAAAGCCAAAATTTGAACTTTGTTTACAGTTTTTACAATATTTTCACTTATTTTCAATTTTTCAAACTTCAGTGTTAAAATAAGCAGTTGTGTCCTAGTGTATCTAGTTTTTATTGCTAGTAACAATATTATCATAATTATACACAGGACGGCGTTATACAAAATCCAAAAAAGATATTTACAGGTCCCCCAAAATGGAAGAAGGCTATGTTCTTTTCTAAGCACATAAAAATTTTGGAAACAATAAATAAATTGATATAACTAAACTCGTGGTTGTTAAATAATATTTGCCGTTGCGAGACATCTGTTCTTCTAATTTTGACTCTTTAGTGGACATTGTTTCATCTACCAATATAAATTCACTAAAAAGTTTATGCCAACAAGTTCTTTTTGTGTATGAGTTAATAACTGCATAAGTCGGTATTAGGCCCATGTTTCCTGCTGACATTATACCCAGTATCAAAAAAGCGACATTAAAATTTTTGAGAATTTTAAACTGTTCCAAAATGGAAAAAACAACGAAAGCTACGGATAAAGTTTCACAAAGTATAACTTTTAGTCTGTAAGTTTGTTCTCTAATTAACATATTTTTTTGAAAGTCATAATAGGGAACGATGCTAAAAATCTGTGCAAAGTTAGCAACTGAATAAAAAAAGAAAATTTTGTTACAAGACACCATTTTGTCCTGCGTCGTTTAGCTTAGTACGTATATTTGGTTTTTTATGTCAGGTATTTACTTTTCTAATAAAACAATATCGATATTTTTGTTAATTAAAGAGAATATATATGTTTCTTAAGTGATAATGACAAAAATTGCCATTTGAAAGGTTTTAATTTTTTATAGAGACTGTTTTATTATTGCTTTAGTTAATTACTTATTACAGCAATAAATACTAAATTGGCTTGAAAAATAAACTGAATGAATCAGTTTGATGTTTCTCATAGGTTATAGTCAGAGCTGTCAAAGTACTCTTAAATAGTACTTCAAGTACAAGTACCAAGTATTCATTAAAATGAACTTGCATTTTCAAGTAAATTGAAAAAGTACTTGAAGTACCACCCAAGTATTTCACTTGAAGTAAATCCAAGTACTTGAAGTAAAACAAAGTACTTGAAGTAAAACAAAGTACTTGAAGTACATAAAAGTACTTGAAGTAATTAAAAGTACTTTAAGTAAAACAAATTATACTTGAGTAGTATTTTTTGTAAGGAAGTCAGAGGTTTATTCCTCAAAACGGGGTTTTCCAACAATTTCTAAAAGCTTTAAGGACTGAGCGCTACGTCATTGAAAAGTTTTTTCCAAAATAGGTTTTTTCCCTGTGGTTGCCAACGGGTTGACGTTGGCATCCGATACATCTGTTAAAAGCGAGTGTTTTCATATGGGTGCCTACAGCAGGTTGGCACCCAAAACCTATTCTTGGGAAATATTTTAATTTTTCATCAACACAAAATCAAGTCAGAACAACCTAACTTTAAATTTAATGTCGTTTCCATTTTATTAGTGGAAATTTTGTTTAAGTTGCCTATTAAAATACAGGGGTTTTCGTTCAAATGAAGGTAATAATGAGCACATTTACAATACGAAATAGTTGGGGAACCGCTCCATCAAACGTCGAATTGCACCAATAGAATATTCTTGAACTGTCACGTTTTTACATTTTCGGGAGTGATTTGGAAACTGTTTTGTATCCTGAATGCGTTCGATAATAAAATTTTCATGAAAAATGGCTGTTAGTATTCATTATTAAATATAACAAATTGGGTATCAAAATAAACGATTTTTTATAAGGATTGATTTCAAAAAAAGAACAAAAAGTCTAATTATCAGTAATAGTTACACTTATCTTGCTGTTGGATCCAATTCAAATGAGCGCTGTAATGCAATACAATAGAAACAGCAGCGGTTGCACGTATTTCTTGTTTTAACTTGTTTGAACGATTATCTAAGGCGAGTACTTGGTTGATTTTTTACTTCAAGTACTTTTTATTTACTTGAAGTACTTTATTTACTTAAAGTACTTTTTTACTTGAAGTAATTTTTTTACTTCAAGTACATCGTAATACTTCAAGTTCTTAAATAAATACTTCAAGTAATTTACTTGATCAAATCAAGTAAAAATCCAAGTATCTTCATAAAAACTAATCAAGTACAGGTAGAAGTACCTCCTAATAAAAAGTACTTGAAGTAAAATACTTAAAGTACAAAAAAGTACTTCAAGTAAAATTTTACTTGAAGTACTTCAAGTTTTGACAGCTCTGGTTATAGTCTAGTCGAGAAGTGTGTTTCCTGCAAAAAATAGTTAGAAGGATTCGAAAAATATGAGCGATAGCTCATTCGACGCGGAATGCAAATCAGAGAAAGGTATTTTAAGGATTTTTTTTGCCAATTAAAATTGCAATGGTTAGAACAGATCACCGCAAAACATAAGCTAGATCAAATTCAAAGAATAGCATGTTTAAACATCACAGGTGCTATAAGGACTACACCGACTAGAGCTATGGAGGTGATATTGAATCTCACCCCCTTGATATATTTGTAAGGGAAGCGGCTTTGATGACTCTAACACGCCTTCGCATGGTCGGTCTAGACACTAATGTAGGCACTAGCTCAGCTGGACGACGCCTGTGGAGGGATGTTACAGGGGAACTTCCAATTCTACAGGCAAGAGCGGACTCAGTTGCAGCAAGGTTCGTTTTCAATAAACCCTACACAATCAATATAAGAGGAACAATACCAATAAAAGGCGAGTCTAAAGGAACCATTAGCCTGTACACTGACGGCTCTAAGACCAAGGTAGGCACAGGCTGTGGCATATACTCACCAACCATAAACCTGAAAATCGAATGGACAATGGTAGCCGAACCCAGCGTGCTTCAATCCGAACTGACAGCCACAACCATAGCGGCTTACGAAATTAAAAACCGCAACATCGCCAACTATACGATCTGTATTTATACAGACAGTAGGGAAGCATTACTAGCCCTGAAAAGACCACGAATTACTTCGGGACTAGTACTAGAACGTCATCAAGCCCTGACTAACATCTCTCTAAATAATGTGGTTAACCTAGCCTGGATCAAGGGACATGACATATCTGAAGGTAATCATACCGCTGACTCACTGGCCAGGGCGGCTGCGGGACGGAAACTAGTTTGTCCCGTCCCCACCACTGGACTGACAACAACAGCGATTAAAGACATTAAAGAATACTTCCATCGACTGTTAGGGAAATGGGATGATACTGTCACGCTGTGCTTTAACCCAAGTATTTTAGCCTAAAAACACTTTTACAACTTTTATTTGGCCGTTGGCAGCCTTTAAAAAAAATTATTATTTTTTTTTTTTTTTCAAAATAAAATTAATAACAATTAAATAGCTAAGGTACAGTAAAGCTGAAGGTGAGTAGCAGAGAGAGCGTGCAAAAATGCCCTAACTCATTTGCCGGAGAGTAGGGGGGGTTAAACTGGGCGCCACTGCTTTTGGTACTGAGGGCCCAGCAGAGACCTTCCAAGATTTAATTGGGAACTCTCGTTCAACTTTACTACCACTCAAAGACAAGAAAAACTTTAATAAACAATATTAACATTAGAAAAAGGAGACACTAGGCGAGCCAAATAAAACACTATATATAAAACAAATAGTTAATATAATTTATTATAAATTTGTAATTTAAAGTTTACACAAAAAAAAATTAATCAAAATAAAGTGGTGAATGCGCTGGGTTATGAAATGTACAAAATTTAAATTTATAATTTAAAACTTTACAAGAAAATTATATAATCGAAATAAAATGGTGAATGCGCTGAGTTAATAACTGACTAACTTAAAAAAAATTATATATAAAATTTAAAAAAATGTGTAAATACCGCTTAGAATGATTTAATTAACAATAATTTAATGACCAGGTGCACCATTTGAAAACCAATAAGAATATAGATTTACCTAAAAAAATATATTACAATAAAAATAAAAGAAAAGGCCGCAAATAATTAACAACAATGTGGTAAAAATTTAAAAGGTAGAGTCCTAAATTCTTAATTGAAAAGTTATAAATAAAAATTGTTAGTGGGTTAATTTTAATGTTGCCTGTTTTGTTGAATCCAAGTGATGGCAAGTGTGCCAGCCACTACACCGTGAAGAGTGATGATGTCTAAAACCACAAACAACACATTAACCAGTCAAATGGTCACTATCTCTGACCCGTCCCAGAAAACTTCTACCAAATTGATGGCCCCTCCAAACCAAAACGAAAACCGTTTCAAAATTAATGGCCCATCTGAAGAAAAATGGCCCGTCCGAAGAACCCTACAAAATTCAATACTAATTAAAACCCAATAAAACGTAAGATAATTAAGCGACTTTAAAAATCCCAAGAAAATTCCCTCAAATCCCATACTGTATGTGTTTCATTAAAAAAAGTTAATATAAGGAAACTTTAAAATCTGGTGCTTGGTTCGAGACCTTTCAGTTAGCAAAAAAATAAAAATAGTAACTTATTAAGTAAGCAACGTTAATTAATCATATAACAATAAACAAACCCATTTAATCAAGATAACCTAAAATAAAATTGTATAACAAAAGCCTCTCCGGCCTACTAAATTGACAATTTAAATAATAAATAGGTCTCGAACAGTCACCCAGATACTTATACCCTGAATAAAAGTATCAAAAAGAAAAATTATGACAAGAAAACTTAGTAATTAAAATTAATTACCAAAAGAAGGTAATTTAACCCCAGAAAATTAATTAATACTAAAAGAGACAAAGAATCTATACACAAGCGCCATCTAACGGCGATTTATTAAAACTTTAACGCTAATTAGAGTAGCCAATTAACGTAACTGTAAAAAAAAACAACAAAAAAAGAATAATTCCATAAAACTGCGATTTTCGCAATAAATTGACCACAACAAACCCCTTAAATTGATGTAATTAGGGTAATTAATAATTAATTCTTACTGAAATTCGACTTGTCCAACGCATGACGTAATATATAAAAAAAAAATAATGAAAATTCCCTGAACCACCAGCGCGTCGTAAGAAAACCCAAATAAATCTATTAATGTACCGTTTTATACGGAAAATACTCAGTTAAAGAAGTCTAGAAGAAATTACCCAAGATGTTAAGGGTATTTTCAACTGAACGTGATCCCTGCGGCGTCGAACTACAAGTCCTGCAGTGCAGATTTCTTTCCAGAAAACGGCCAAAAAAGGCAACGCAAACCAACAAAATTCACAGAAAACCAAAGGTAAGTTAAATCTGGAAAGATTTTTGGGAAATTTGCAGCACAAATCCTACAAAGATGGCTTGAATACCAGTAGCTGCAAATTTTCCTATTTCTCGGCGAAGATTGACGTGAAAGTGGTAAAACATGGCCGATGGCCCTTCGTCCTTCTCAAAAAGTACCAGTGGGCGCACGCACATCGCTGTAATTCTAGGAATTTTCTCGCCCCTAAATTGGCAACATCGTTACAACATTTTGAGTTGCCTACCCACGCTGCCCAAATAACATTCCCTCGAACTGTCAAAAATATATTCAAACAAAATTATACAACAATCCAGAATAATAACCAATGTTTACAATTTCCATGCAAAGAGGATAAAATACAAAGAACCTGTACAAAAGAGACTCTGGAGGCAAAGGAAACTGCTCTGACCCTTGTGACCCCTATGACAACTGTTGGAAATGGAAAAATAAAGTAAACAAACAAAAGGTAAATACGGAAGATAATGTAAACAATCCTAACTACATAGCCAATAAAATCAAAACTGCTAAGGAAATGTAATTTCTAGACAAACCTACAAGCTGTCGAGGATTGAGAGGGAAAAACATACCGAATACCTAGAGAAACAAAATTTGGTTACGAACTTACGTGTTTTAAAGGTAAGTCCCTACTTAAATAGAAACTATTGATTTATACAAAGTGAATCTAACCTACTTAATAAGCTTGGTTTAGTCAATAGTGAAAGATGTACCTTAAAATTAATGTTGCATCGAACAAAATTAAGGCCAGTTATCGACTCGAGGTATCTTATGTTATTTTTTTTAGTACCCATACTGCAAGGGGAAAAAGGCAACGTAAAGCATAAGGTAGGATACCAAAGGCGATAGAAAGACGAAGTAACCCAAAATTACAATAGAATTTGGAGCCTTTTGCCAAAAATAATCTGCAAAAAAATTAAAACCGAACTGCATTAAGGTAAACAAACTAAATTATTAAAAACAAACCTAGGAATAAAAACTAACCGTGACAATACTACGAACTGCAACTTCGCAAAAATAATGCTGAGCTATCCAGAGAAGTCAATAGCGAAAAAAAACCTTATGATGTCCAGAAGGAACCTCCGCACACTAACGGGTGTTCTAACTGGCCACAGGATTATGTAGAGGCTGTGAACAAGAAGATAAGACCGAGGACACATTCTTTGCGATTGTCCCGCCCTCACATTTGAACGGAACTCCATGCTGGGGACGAACTGGCCATTACTGGCAGAAATTAGGGAGATTCCACACAAAGACGTCGTTAACTATATTAAATGAATAGGTTGGACGACGCAGTGAATCTCCCGCCTACAAGAGGAAGCACAAAGGACCTACTGAGGTCTAGGTGCAGTGGTATATTACCAACCTCTGAACATTCAGATCAGAACAGGTCTTTGGCAGATGGTTAACGATTGTCCCTAATTCGAACATTACCATGTCAAAAATAAGATTTAAAACCACAAAAAGTGACAGTTTGAATCGCCGCATCAAAATACAGTGAAATATACACAGCTGAAAATTTATAGCAAATATAAGCATAAGCTGAGTTTCAAAAATATTTTTAAAGCATGTTACAATTTTGTAAAGTCTTAAAGCCAACACCTCCACCCTTTTAATATTCTCCAGTACATCTTCATTACCTTGGGATATATTTAATTTCAGTCGAAAAATAATTTTTTGTACTCTATTATATCTATACTTAATAGCTTTTAGCAAGATTGTCATAACAATGCATTCTAGATTTGGGTAATTACATATAATAAAGCATGCTATGGGGTACCAAGTTGGAGTATTTATGCCTTTTTGGCGTTTTATCTCTTTGGTGTAGTACAGAAAGCCCATATACGATAACGTAAAAATCAAAAAAGTTGTGGAAAGTAAATAACATTTGCCATCTCGATATATTTTACTTTCAAAATTCGATTTTTTACTTTGCAAAGCTTTATCCAACAATGAAAATTCACTAAAAAGTTGATGCCAATTTGATCTTTTCCTGTAAGAATAAACTATGGCCTCAAGCGTCGTCAAGCATAGAGATACCATTAATAATAATCCCAAAATTTGGAAAACAACATCAAAAGCCTGCATTAGTTTGCATTGCTCTTGTAAGATTGCACCTGTTAAGGATATTGTTAATATTCCAGAAAGTATGGTTTTTCTTTTGTACCGTTTTTCTTGAATTAAAGTGTTGGTTTTGAAGTTAAAGTACGGAACAATGTTCAAAAATTGTGTAAATTCAGCAATAGAACTAAAAAAGAAAACGTCGTTGCTTGGCTTCATATTTTTTCGCGTTTAACGCTTGCTTGTTGAGTTATAACATCGTTTGTTTAATATTCAAATTAAAAAAAAATATTGATATACATATCTTTAACCCTTAACGGATGTGTCAAGAAGGTAAACAAATAATCAAATTACCGAAAGTTTTAATTACACGCAAAAAATAAAGGAAAGTTTTCAGTAAACCTAAAATTAGATACGAGGGGACAGAAGTGACAGAAGCAGGCTTGAATAGAGAATAGTTGTTGCTGACAAGTTGACAAATCAACTAGAAATATTGGGGAGCGCAGCAGCAATAAAAAAATAAAAAGACATTCTTCCTTGAAGATTAAGGAATTTTATTTCTTATATTTTTGAAATTACCAAGAGGAATAAAGTAAGAGAAAATATGGACTAATATCAAACATAAACACGACAATTATATCATTATTTTGACTAAGTTACGTTTTCAATATATATATATATATATATATATATATATATATATATATATATATATATATATATATATATATATATATATATATATATATATATATATATATATATATATATATATATATATATATATATATATATATATATATATATATATAATACAAAAATATTACTCCGTTTTAAGACAGTTAAAGAACCCAACATAGAGACCATCCTGTTCTCTATGTTGTCCACTATGTCTCTCTCCCTAGACGCGTTTCGCCCGCCTTACGGGTCTCGTTAGTAGGGCTGAGTGCACAGTGAACAACAAGAGAAAAAGCGTCAACTTATTGAACAAATATCATTGTTCATCGGAAAAGATATTAAATCCTACCTTTGATGCCCTACTGAAATCACAGTCAGCAAAGTTGGCATTAAGTTTTACCGGAGTGGGTACTAGATATGTTATTAAAAGGAAAAAAAATTTCTACTGTCGCGGTGTATACAAAAGATTAATCCGTTTTAAGGCATTTAGAAGACCATCCTGTTCTCTATGTTGTCTGCTAAGACGTTCTCCCTAGACGTTTTAAAGGTAGGATTTATTATCTTACCAATGAACAATGATATATTTTAGTTTTATACTACTTACCATAACATATATTAGGAGTAAAAGCAAAAAAGCTGAAAGTCCACCTCGCCTCATAAAAACACAATTAAATATGATCGCCTGAAAACTATAAGCTACAATCAGCGTTAGCGAAGTTTCAAAAATATTCTGAAAATATGTTACAATTTTATGTAGTCTCAAAATTAACATATCCACCATTTTAATGGATCCTAGTATATCACTATCAAAATGTAATAATTTTACCATAAGAATACAGACATGATCCTTTACCATATGATATCTATTTTTTATTGCTAAAAGAAGTATTATCATTGTTATGCATTCGAGGTATGGGTAATAGAAAAAAATAAAAGTGTAAATAGGAGACCATGATAATGTAACTATGCTTCCTTGACGATTAAGTTCTTCCGCCCAGTATAGAAAAGCAAGGTAAAAAAATGTAAACATTAGAAATGTCATAAACGTCAAATACAATTTTCCATTTTGAAACAATTGTTTCTCAAATTTTGATCTGTTACTTAACAAAACTTTATCAATTAATGAAAATTCACTAAAAAGCTGGCACCAACATGTTCTTTTTCTATACGAATTGACTACAGCGTTAAGAATTATTAGGTACACAGATCCTATTAATGTTATTCCTAAAATTCGAAAAACCAAATCAAATGATTTTAATATTGGGTGCTGCTGCTGTATGTTTGCATAAGTTAGATATGTTAGTAATGTTACAAAACATAAAACTTTATTTTTGCAATAAAATTCTCGACATAAAGTATTGCTTTTAAAGTCAAAGTAGGGAACAACACAAAAAAACTGTGCGAATTCAGCAACAGAACTAAAAAAGAAAACTTGACTGTTTGACTCCATATTATATATTCTACTTTCTACCTTTACATTACTTATTACCTATAAATAGTAAACAATAACTAAATTAATTGAAAAATATTGATTTTGTCATTTTAGTTATCTTCGGATATATTTAAAAGATATTCAGCCAACCATATTACCAAGCAACATTAATTAAACAAAAAAACATCGTTTCCTTGAAAGTGTTAGACAATGTTATGGTTTCAATAACACTGAAATCTTGGACTTCCATTGTCTTTATTTGCTAAATACATTTCGGTTGTTTCAGCCAGCTTACAGCTTCTTTAATTTTTTTTTCTACGACTGTTTAATAAAATGCTTATTATTAACTTATTTTGAATAGATAATAACTCTTATTACCTACCAGTAAGTAATGATCCATTACTCACGGGTTATTACTCACGGGTTCTATGACCTCTACATAGTAGCATCAAACGCACGTATACACGTCTTTAAGAGTCAATAAGCACTGTCTAACATATCTAAGTTTCAAAAAGTCGACCTTTAATAATTGTCAATTCCGAAAAAACTAAGAATTTTTAACAAATTTCATTTATCTGAAGAAAAAAAAAGTTCTTTCACAATCCTGTGACCTTATAAGATAGTGTATAAAAATAATAGTGTGCTTTGCCTGACAGAAAAATTGCTGGTTGACATCTGTTTTCACGGTACTATGACAACCAATGTTATTCACAACTGACGCCATATTTTGATTTATAGAATATATTAAAAGTTTTCGTTCGTTCAATAAATACCTAGGATATTTCCTGGAAGAATAATGGCTAAAATCAGTGATGATGAATTGGAAAATGGCACTCCAACAGAAATTACAGAAGCAGCGAACACGGCGTGCTACAATTTATTACCAGAAAAATCACAAAGCAAATACGAAGCCGTTTATAATTTGTTTATGGACTGGAAAAAAAACCAAAACGCCAATTTATTTTTCGAAAACGTCCTCTTGGTTTATTTTGAAGAACTTTCCCATAAATATAAGTCTTCTTTCTTATGGACACACTATTCTATCTTGAGAAGCAACCTAGGAATAAAACATAATGTTCAGTATTCGAAACTTCGAGCTTTAAAAAAAAAAGTCGAAGAGATACCATGCAAAAAAAAAACATTTACGTCTGAGGAAATCCATAAATTCATCGATGATGCACCAGATAAACATCATCTCGTAACTAAGGTAACAATTTAAAAATGATGTTTTTTTTGTGAAATATAAGGATGCATTATTTTATGGGGATTGCCGGCGCTTGCCCAGTACTGAGTTGCGTCAAATAAACATCACCGACATAAAGGATTGAGGATCAGCGTTTTTAGTGAAATACCAAACACAAAAACTAAAATATTCAGAAAATTTACTGTCGTGATAAATACTACGTGGTATGCAAAAAAATATATTAATCTTCGACCAAAAAATCTTTCCTGTCCAACTTCATTATTTTAAATTATAAACAAGGTAAATTTACGATCCAATCTAATAATATTTAAAAATTTGGATCAATGGAAAAAAAGTTGCTATTTTTTTAAATCTACCAAACCCAGAACTATATACCGGCCATACGTTAAGTAGGTCGTCCGCCACTCTTCTGGTAGACGGTGGTGGCGATATTACAGCTTTAAAAAGACATGATGGGTGGAAATCCACCTCAGTAGCAGGTGGCTACATAGACCAATGGCTACGAAACAAAATAGACACTGCAAATAAAATGTTTAAAACAGTTAACGTAAATGCGAGTACGTCATCGACTGTGAATATGCAGAAAAATACCAATAACGAAAACGTTAATTTAGACATTAATACCACTCCAACTTTAAATTTCAGAAATTGTTCCAATATCACCATAAATATTTTCAAAGAAAACGTCAGTAATTAATAATTTTGTGTAATTTACCATACTGTGTTCTAATAAATAAGTTTGAATAAAATATAATTTTATTATGCAAAGTTTGGCGGATAAATAAAAAATCACCATATATAAATTATGTTAGGTAGTAATATAAACAATAAGGTAACAAAATTAATATTACACAATTTAAATAGCAAAAAATAAGGGCTAATTAAAGATGGGGTTTGTGTCAAGACCCAGTATTTGTACCGCCGTCGAATGGTTTTGAATCTGTTTGATTCGATTAAACGCGTGAGTAACAACTTACTATATGTTAGTTCAAAAACGATGAAGTTTAAACGCTTTCTGTATATTTAAAGGGTTCTGCTTTGTTTGGAGATCAGTAAAGGCATAGAGTAAAGGAATAGGGTAATACACTGTCACCTGTCGGTTAGGAATGGGTTTAGTTGACTAAAATTGCATAAAGCCTCAATTTTTTGCGAAATTGGAGCAAACATTTAAACAGAAGGGAAAAAATGGTGGTACAAATAACATTAACTCTTTCCCTGCTTATACTTTTGTTTTCGATAGCGATAATAAGATGTTGTAAACATCTTATTATCATATATATATATATATATATATATATATATATATATATATATATATATATATATATATATATATATATATATATATATATATATATATATATATACAAAAAGTATTACTCCGTTTTAAGACAGTTAAAGAACCCAACATAGAGACCATCTGTCTCTATGTTGTCCACTATGTCTCTCTCCCTAGACGCGTTTCGCCCGCCTTACGGGTCTCGTTAGTAGGGCTGAGTGCACAGTGAACAACAAAGAGAAAAAGCGTCAACTTATTGAACAAATATCATTGTTCATCGGTAAGATATTAAATCCTACCTTTGATGCCCTACTGAAATCACATTCAGCAAAGTTGGCATTAAGTTTTACCGGAGTGGGTACTAGATATGTTATTAAAAGGAAAAAAATTTCTACTGTCGCGGTGTATACAAAAAGTATTAATCCGTTTTAAGACATTTAAAGAAGACCATCCTGTTCTCTATGTTGTCTACTAAGACGTTCTCCCTAGACGCGTTTTAAAGGTAGGATTTATTATCTTACCAATGAACAATGATATATTTTAGTTTTCTACTACTTACCATAACATATATTAGGAGTAAAAGCAAAAAAGCTGAAAGTCCACCTCGCCTCATAAAAACACAATTAAATATGATCGCCTGAAAACTATAAGCTACAATGAGCGTTAGCGAAGTTTCAAAAATATTCTGAAAATATGTTACAATTTTATGTAGTCTCAAAATTAACATATCCACCATTTTAACGGATCCTAGTATATCACTATCAAAATGTAATAATTTTACCATGGTTTTACAGAAATCCACCATATGATATCTATTTTTTATTGCTAAAAGAAGTATTATCATTGTTATGCATTCGAGGTATGGGTAATAGAAAAAAATAAAAAGGTGTAAATAGGAGACCGTAATGTAACTATGCTTCCTTGACGATTAAGTTCTTCCGCCCAGTAAGAAAAGCGGTAAAAAAATGTAAACATTAGAAATGTCATAAACGTCAAATACAATTTTCCATTTTGAAACAATTTTTCTCAAATTTTGATCTGTTACTTAACAAAACTTTATCAATTAATGAAAATTCACTAAAAAGCTGGCACCAACATGTTTTTTTCTAACGAATTGACTACAGCGTTAAGAATTATTAGGTACACAGATCCTATTAATGTTATTCCTAAAATTCGAAAAACCAAATCAAATGATTTTAATATTGGGTGCTGGTTATGTTTGCATAAGTTAGATATGTTAGTAATGTTACAAAACATAAAACTTTATTTTTGAAAAAAAAATTCTCGCCCATTATTGCTTTTAAAGTAAAAAATTGGGAACAACACAAAAAACTGTGCGAATTCAGCAACAGAACTAAAAAAAAAAAACTTGACTTTTGACTCCATATTATATATTCTACTTTCTACCTTTACTTTTGCTTATTACCTATAAATATTTAAACAATAACTAAATTAATTGAAAAATATTGATTTTGTCATTTTAGTTATCTTCGGATATATTTAAAAGATATTCAGCCAACCATATTACCAAGCAACATTAATTAAACAAAAAACATCATTTCCTTGAAAGTGTTAGACATTTTATGGTTTCAATAACACTGAAATCTTGGACTTCCATTGTCATTATTTGCTAAATACATTTCGGTTGTTTCACCCAGCTTCTTCTTTAATTTTTTTCTACGACTGTTTAATAAAAGTTTTTTGAATAGATAATAACTCTTATTACCTACCAGTAAGTAATGATCCATTACTCACGGGTTATTACTCACGGGTTCTATGACCTCTACATAGTAGCATCAAACGCACGTATACACGTCTATAAGAGTCAATAAGCACTGTCTAACATATCTAATTTCAAAAAAGTCGACCTTTAATAATTGTCAATTCCGAAAACAAAATTTTTTTTAACAAATTTCAATTTTATCTGAAAAAAAAAAAAAGTTCTTTCACAATCCTGTGACCTTATAAGATAGTGTATAAAAATAATAGTGTGCTTTGCCTGATAGAAAAATTGCTGGTTGACATCTTTTTTTTCACGGTACTATGGAAAACCAATGTTATTCACAACTGACGCCATATTTTGATTTATGGGAATATATTAAAAGTTTTCGTTCGTTCAATAAATACCTAGGATATTTCCTAGAAGAATAAGGCTAAAATCGGGAGATAAAATTGGAAAATGGCACTCCAACAAAACTACAGAAGCAGGGGAATACGGCGTGCTACAATTTATTACCAGAAAAATCAAGAAGCAAATACAAACCCCGTTTATAATTTGTTTATGGACTGGAAAAAACCAAAAAACGCCAATTTATTTTTCGAAAACGTCCTCTTGGTTTATTTTGAAAAACTTTCCCACAAAATTAATGGCTTCTTTCTTATGGAACATTTTTCATGTTGAGAAGCAACCTAGGACCTAGGATTAAAACATAATGTTCAAATAGAAAAGTATTCGAAACTTAGAGCTTTTTTAAAAAGAAAGTCGGAGAGATACCATGCAAAAAAAAACAAAAAAATTACCTCTGAGGAAATCCAATAATTCATCGATGAGGGGACCAGATAAACATCATCTCCCTAACTAAGGTAACAATTTAAAAATGATGTTTTTTTGTGAAATATAAGGATGCATTAATTATGGGGATTGCCGGCGCTTGCCCAGTAATTTAGTTGCTCAAATAAACATCACCGACTAAAGGTTGAGGATCAGCGTTTTTAGTGAACATACCAAACACAAAAACTAAAATATTCAGAAAATTTACTGTCGCTGATAAATACTACGTGGTATGCAAAAAAATATATTAATCTTCGACCAAAAAATTTTTCCTTTTTCCAACTTCATTATTTCTAAATTATAAACAATAAATTTACGATCCAATCTAATAATATTTAAAAATTTGGATCAATGGAAAAAAGTTGCTATTTTTTTAAATCTACCAAACCCAGAACTATATACCGGCCATAAGTTGGGAGGGGCGTCCGCCACTCTTCTGGTAGACGGTGGTGGCGATATTACAGCTTTAAAAAAAACATGATGGGTGGAAATCCACCTCAGTAGCAGGTGGCTACATGAAAATGGCCCACGAAACAAAATAGACACTGCAAATAAAAAAGTTTAAAACAGTTAACGTAAATGCGAGTACGTCATCGACTGTGAATATGCATAAAAATACCAATAACGAAAACGTTAATTTAGACATTAATACCACTCCAACTTTAAATTTTAGAAATTGTTCCAAAATCACCATACATTTTTTAAAGAAAACGTTAGTAATTAATAATTTTGTGTAATGTATCCTAATGTAACCATACTGTGTTCTAATAAATAAGTTTGAATAAAATATAATTTTATTATGCAAAGTTTGGCGGATAAATAAAAAATCACCATATATAAATTTTTGTTAGGTAGTAATATAAACAATAAGGTAACAAAATTAATATTACACAATTTAAATAAAAAAAGGGCTAATTGATGGGGTTTGTGTCAAGACCCAGTATTTGTACCGCCGTCGAATGGTTTTGAATCTGTTGGATTCGATTAAACGCTGAGTAACAACTTACTATAGTTAGTTCAAAAACGATGAAGTTTAAACGCTTTCGTATATTTAAAGGGCTCTGCTTTGTTTGGAGATCAATAAAGGCATAGAGTAAAGGAATAGGGTAATACAGTGTCACCCGTCGGTTAGGAATGGGTTTAGTTCAAAATTGCATAAAGCCCATTTTTTTGCGAAATTGGAGCAAACATTTAAACAGAAGGGAAAAAAAGGTGGTACAAATAACATTAACTCTTTCTCTGCTTATATTTTTGTTTTCGATAGCGATAATAAGATGTTGTAAACATCTTTAATATATTTATTCAAAACGAGCATATATTTACTAGAGGCAACCTTGCCGTTTGATAATGCGATTAAGCGAGCAAGAGAGAAATAAGAATCATGTTATAATCTTTCTCCGTGGCTCCAACGTGTCGATAAATCGACGAGGAGAAGCCGACCACTCAGCACACAGAGCGGGGTATATATATTCCTTCCACCGACCAATTCACGTTGGAGGAAGAGAGAAAGGTTATACCGCTGTTCTTTCTCTCTTGCACAAATGTTCGCTTTCTAAGCGGATCACCATGAGAGAGTTCAGAAAATTTTTCCGTACTGGCCGCTTGTGACAGAATTTCTATATAATTATAGATTCCAAACAAGTTTACTCGCGTCTAGAGATACCCCGTGATTACGAGCTTCTTGACAGTGTTGACACATAAAACGTTTTATTATGCAGGAACTCGGCTAAAAAATTACATTTTAATTTAATAATTTAGGGTCTTTTTTAATACGTCTCCGCATTTTTAACTAACTATGACCAACTAGAACTTAGGGCTTTTGAATTTGTCTAAATTATTTATAGAAGTTATAAACAAAATTTTAACAACGTATTAGAAAAAACCCGAAAAATATACAGTATGTCCACGGAAAAGGTGTTGAAGAGAAAAAAACTTTTTTTTTTTTATTTTATAAAAAATTTTGCTACTTCTAAAGTAAGATTGGGATAGAAACATTTAACATATTTTATACGGGGGGGCCCCGAAAATTGAAAAAAATTAAAATGGTACAAGAAAAGTATTTATTTGATAAGATATGGAAATGGGAAAAGTTGTTCAAAAAAAAGGGAGTCTCTTATACCAATTTTTTAAAAAAACGGTCTACTTTTATTTATTTTAAAATTTAAAATTTTTTTAAATATCAATTTAAATTTTTAATATCAATTTTGTCAAATTTTTTGCTGTTAAGTAAGCATTTAAAGCTGACCCTTACTGCGGCTAATGAATTATAAAAAACAAAAATGTCAATAAAGCTTGTCACTATCAACGCCTACTAGTACAATAATGAGTTGTTAATTTGGAATTAGTTAATTAATATAAAAAAAATTTTTATCACAAGTTAAAAAAGAAGGCCAATTTTTTGAAAATTGAAAATAAGAAACTATCTTTTTTCTTTTAAACAACTTTTCCTAGTAACTTATTTTTCCCTATCTTCTCAAAAAAATGAACACTCTTAACCTTTTTAAAATTTTTAAA
>JAHBCN010015295.1:0-21217 GCA_019359885.1 Listronotus oregonensis
ATATATATATATATATATATATATATATATATATATAAATGCTCCAAAATAAATAATTTTTTGATATTCCAAAATTTATTTTAAAAGCCTATTAGTTTTTTACAATAACTTTGTTAATTTTAATGCTACGACATCCACCCAAAAACCATTCTAAAGAAAATTTAATGGGCTTTAAGGCTATGATTGTAAGAATACTCTAAAGTCCTTCATATTTAAACAGTCAAGGGCTAAAGACAGGTGCTCCATGCGCTATAAAACAAACTTCAACCAGCTATATCTCCATTATTTCTTAAGCTACAGCTACCTAGACATTTTAATGTGGCTTAACTTTCAGATCCTATGAATACCACCAAAATTAAGTGAATTGTAGAAGAAATATAATTAATTTCAATCCTAACGAACATGACGTTAGTTTTAATGCGCTTTTTTTACAAAAACTCGAGAAATCCATCTTTTTATGCTCGTATCTCACGTAAATCTTATGCGAAAGACTCTTAGTAGTACTCATTTTAAAGGTCTTGCCAAGCTCTTAAGTGTTTTATCAGTTTTTTTCAAAAAATGTACCGGTTTGCCGCTATATGACGCGAAATGTTTGGGTTCAAGGATACAACGAAAAGTTTCTTTTCTTTGACCAGCTATATCTAAGTTTAAATTTTACCTACAATACTCATGAAAAGAATTCGGAGGCAAAACCCCCCAGTGATTGGACTATTAGTTACTTTCGGGGTTTTTGACCAACTCCAGTGTTTCGACTGTTCGTTTCATGCAGCTAGTTTGCACTTAAAAATTAAGTGGACATAGTAAAGAAAAAATAAAGCCGATAATCGACCCAAATAGTTCACTCTTTATATAAAAAATCAACTCTTTAAGTTTTGGGATTTTGAAAAATGCCGTTATTCAGATCAATAAGTGGGTATGTCTATTACCAAATAAAAATTTAATACTCACAGAATCTTTAGTTCTTACCTTCAACTTTTAACATCTGTATAGTTCGTTTGGTTATTTTCATTTTAAGTGTGTATTGCAGGTGATTTTTTTAAAGCCAAAATTGACGTAACTTTTTTAACTTTCAGATATAATAAATTCATTCACAACTGAATACCGTTTTTAAAAACGTTAATAAAATACTACACATAACCTTACTATTTCTATTTGTTCTGTATCGAGCGTGGAGGTTGAAACTGCTGAAACATATTTATTGGAGAGATTTATTAATATTAATACCATAAAAAATACGAGAACATATAATTTTGTTTCTCTCTCTTATAATCAATTATTGTCAGCCTCTGATAATTTTGAAATTGTCAAGATCACAAAATCCATAGCAAAAATTGCATGTAAAAATTATTTTATTATTTCAAAATTTATAGGAATAATTTTAATGTTTATATTCTTATAATTTGATTAAAAATAAAGATATTATATCATGGTTAAAGTTATTCCTGCACTTGAATTTATTGAACCCACTGTTAACACGTTCGCTGCCAGCTACAATAAATGACCTTTCCCTGGGGCCGATTCCTTTTATTTCAAATTCTTTCCTTTTATTGTTTAATTTATATTTGTTTTATGTATATATATTATATAAACTTCGAAAATTACAAAAATTTTACAGTTAGAAAAAAACGCTCCTGCGCGTGGACGGCACAGCAAACAAATTTCTATAGCTGAGTGCCAAAAACGCACAGGGGCGTGTAGCTTGAAAGTAATTTTTTTTATTTTTTTGGACCAATATATTTATTAAACTACAAAAGAAAACGTTTATAACATAAAATTCTACTTCAAAAACACGAAAATTAAAAGTTACATTTTGTTAGTGTTCATTTGTAAAAGTCATTTATGTATGATAGTAGAACATTCCAAACAGTATCCAGGCGAATTGGGACACTTGGTGCAAACATAAATAGAATCTCTCCTTTTTCCTTGTTTTGCACATAACCTACAAGGCTTTCTTTTTATTTTTCCACTGGCAGTTTGGCTTTGGCGTACTTCTAGTAGATGTTGGCTTCCTACTGGCTTGGGTATATCAGGATTAAGGTCGGGTAGAAGTTTTCTTATAATAGAATGGCGAAAGTCATACAATGTCATTCGGGAGCCTGAAAATCTATTATACAAATGAAAGGCGTTTATAACCATCATTTGAATAACATGAATAAAAACCTTTGTGGGCCATCTCAGTGTCTTTCGTTCGCAGGGGTAATATGAGAGCAACTGGTCTTGTCTATCTACGCCCGACATAAATTTATTATATTGCACAATAGGTTCTGGCTTCACTTTTTCTTGCCCACGTTTATTTGTAGAATTCACCAATGAATTTTCAAATTCAGTCGAAATATAGTAAACTTCCCTCTTATCTTTCCATTTTCCGATCATAACACCATCTGAATATCTTGCTATCGATTCACCTTTTTTTAATTTAGTGTCTTTTACCTGGGAAGGTGTGTTTTTTCGGTTAATTCTCAGCGTACCGGTACAGTGTGTTTTATTATCTAATAGTTTCTTAGCAAGGTCAAAACTGTTGTAGAAGTTGTCCATATACACACTATGTCCAGAATTTAGTTTGTCTTCAAGCAACTTCATAACCACCTTTTCAGTATGACCCTTACCTCCAGAGTCATCCAGCATGCCAGTGTATACCATAAATTTAAGTATAATGCCTTTCGGATCTGTCAACATATACAATTTTAGGCCATACTTGTGTCTTTTGTTTTTTATATACTGACGGAATGCTAACCTACCCCGCCACAGAATCATTGACTCGTCTAAACTAAGTTCCCTTCCAGGATAAAATACTTCACTCATGGTCTGATTAAATATATCAATAATTTTTCTAACCTTGTATAACCTATCTTCGGGAACAGGATTGGACTCTTCTGGATTTTTTGTGAAATGTAAGCAGCGCATTATCAACAAAAAGCGATTTCTACTCATACACTTTCCAAACACAGTAATATTGTATAAAGGATCTTGCTTCCAATAATCTTGAAGCCTACTTAATCTTATGTTACCCATATGCAGCAAAAGACCGAGGAAAACTAGAAGCTCATCAACAGTGACATCTTTCCAAGAAACTATTCTGGAGTTTTCTTTGATGTTTTTACCACAAAAAATAGTCACAGCATATTCATTTGTTTCATCAACTACGAGTTGCAAAAACTCGTCTGTTAAGAGCACTCGAAAAAAATCAATCGGGGTCCTCTCCTCTAAAGGAATAAGAAATTGTTCATTTTTCGTGAATGCAGATAACTTCATTGAAGTTGGGATTTCCTCCCACTGTACGGTTTGTTTATTATCTGGACCAAATACATGTTGTTGTTCAAATGTAAATATCGTATCATCTTGGTCGTCTGATTCTACATCACTAGGCTGATATTCCTTTCCCCCTTTTTTCATCGAAATTAAAACTCATATCACTAACTTCATATTTTAAAACAGTTTTTTTTTTTACCGTTAACGTTATTTTTTTAATTTTTTTTTTTTGGCGAAGGGGCCTCAAAAATTTTTTGAGCCATTTTGACAAGTGAATTTCCTCACCCAAACCCCCCCAAAAAAACATAAAAGGATCTTAGGTGGTGCCAATCGACAAAAAAACCACTCCATCCGGATAAAAAAAAACATTATTTTATACTTTATCCCCGGGGGCCGGGGAATAAAAAAGGGGCTTAAACGCGCCAGCGCGTTTGGGCCCCAAGTGTTAATAAATAGAAATATAATTCTTCAAAAAAAATTTTCTAATTATTTTTTTTTAATTTTTTTTTTTTGTTTTTTTTTTGATTAAACTTTGTGTGAAAAAAAATGCCAAAATTTAATTTTTTAGTTTTTTTTTTTTTTAACTAAAAACAATTAAAACATTTTAAAATTTTTTAATAATGACCTCCCCGAAAAATTGACCCCGAGCCGCCACTGCCCCCAAAAGGGGAATATTGTATGCGTCTATAAGTATAGACAACTCCCATTTTTAACCCAACTAACCATTGCCGAATATCCGTTTTTTGCATCATCTTTTTTTGGGGTTACAAGGAATTTTTTTGGAAAAAAATAATAATTCATCAGTTTCAGAATATTACGCCATTTTCATATTACCTTGTATACATTTTAAATTTTTTACGAAAACTAAAATAATCAGAGCCGAGACGTTGGCGTTGGTCGCATTGACAGGTTCATGCTTTAGTCGAGGAAACGTAGCACGAAGAAATGCCCGAGGGATTTTTTGTGCAGTAAGATGGATTTGAATGCGGTTTTTTGCATTCGATTCGTATGAACATCTACAAACTTTGTGAACAAATTTAATTAACGGGAAATGGAAACTGCCTGTGTACAATAGAAAGATGGTTTTTTTCAAATGCATTTAATAGTTTACAATTACAAAAAAATTTATAACGAGGTAAATAATGATGGAAATATGCTCGAATTTGTTACTCGGGGGTTTTCGCGGTCGCTGAACACGAATATGTAATTCTCAAGGGCCTACAGAGCACCTGGTGCGCGCTAAGGATGGTGTTAAAGTCGTCTTCTTGAGTTTTACGACACTTTCTTCTAATATCAGCCCAATTTTGTTACTCGCTGGAGGAATTTTCGTAAGACTCCAGAAGACGACGTTTACACCATCCTTAGCGCGCACCAGGTCTCCGCAGGCCCTTGCCAATGTATATTCGTGTTTGGCAACAACAAAAACCTCTTGAGTAAAGAAATTGTGCTGATATTAGAAGGAATTGTCGTAAAAATCCAGAAGATGGCGTTTACACCATTCTAAGCGCGCACCAGGTATTTCGCAGGTCCTTGTCAATGTCAAATTTGTGTTCAGCGACTTCGAAAATCTTCAGAGTAATAAAATTGAGCTGATATTAGAAGAAATTGTCGTAAAACTCCAGAAGACGACTTTTACGCCATCCTTAGTGCGCACCAGGTACTTCGTAGGCCCTTGATAATATCATATTCGTGTTCAGCGACCTCAAAAACCCCTGAGTAACAAATTCGGGCCTATTTCCATCATTATTTACCTAGTTATAAATTTTTTGTAATTGCAAAGTTTTAAATGCATTTCGAAAATACCATTTTTTTATTGTACAGGGGCATTTTTTTAAATTTCCCATTAATTAAATTTGTTCACAAAGTTTGTAGAGGTTCATACGAATCGACTGCAAAAAACCGCATTCAAATCCATCTTACTGCACAAAAACCCTCGGCCCGTTTCTCACTACTAACGAGGGGAAGGCCCGAAAAGTGCATAGAAGTTATGGGCTTCAACTTCGCATGCTTATAGTGTGGGTATGTACCAACCAAACCCCAAAGTTGTAGGCGCCAACTCAGCTTCGTTTTCGAGAAATCGTCAGACAAAAAAAAATTACATTCAATTCGTCAAATTTAATCAATAAAAGCACGTAATTTTTTTTTTGCAATTTTTTAATAATAAGTTATAAATTTTACCAAAAATTAAAACTAAAAAAACACAATTTTGACGGGACTTGAACCAGAACCGTCTAGAGACGCTTCTGGTTGGAGTCGCGTCAAAGTTGTTTTTTTTTTGTTTTAAATTTTGTTAAAATTTATAAATTTTCATTTAAAAATTGCAACAAATTAAAAATTAAATTTTACGTGCCTTTATTGATTAAAATTTACGAACTGAATGTTTTTTTTTTACTGACGATTTCTCGAAAACGAAGCCGAGTTGGCACCTATAATTTTGGGGTTTGATTGGTACCTACCGACACTATAAGCACGCGAAGTGGAGCCCATAGCTCGTGGCACCTCTCGGACCGTCCCCTCGTTAGGATCATTTGGATATCGATTGAGATGGTAATAATGGAAATTATACCTGTTGAAGGCGATTAAGGTAGCGGTTTTTTTTGCCATAGCTTAAAGTAGTTTAACACAATCATATTTATAACATTTCTCTGCATTATATTATACCGGGTGGTGCGTCGCCGAGCGGAACATAGGAAATCTCGTGTAAATTTTAAGGGGGTCAATTATTGGCTCCCCTGTACATTTTACAGAAAAAATGTAAGATAACTTTTTGAAGAGACCAATCTGACAAACCCTCGTGCCAAGTTTCAAAAACTTTTAATTAGCGAATCTTGAATTATTCAATTAAATGTATTTGCAAAATTACTAAATTTTCGGTTCAGGTAAAACCAAACAGACACCAGCCACCAGCAAACAATTTATTATAAGGCTTTGTTAAATCTGACGTACAGCCGAATACAAGAAATGTTTTTTTTTTCGTTTCATCAATCAACCAACCATTACATTCAAAGTAAAAGACACGTTAACATTTTTTTTTATCAAACCTTATACAGGGTGTTACTTAATGGTACAATTTGAAGGAGGCACCGGATCGATTTTAAGTCGAAAAGTTTTGGGCCCAAAATGCTTAGTTATTAGTAGGGTGTTAAAGTTTTAATTTTGCTTTCGTTTTTTTTATATTTTTAACCAAATGACCTAGCGGTACAAAATTTGGGATCAAGTTTTTGAGGCGAGAATTTAAATTCGTCCACGCTTTTGATGTTGCTAGTAGAGGGCGCAGCTACGGCCTACTTCACTTGTTTTAGATGTCGTAACTTTTTTGCTTAGAATATTGACCTGTTTATTAAAGAATATTTATAAATCCATCTGCACGTTTATACTTTATTTAAGTCTCTAGGAGCAGCGGTTCTCGAGATAAACAACTTTAAAGGATCCCACAATTTTTTTATGGAAACTGAATTTTGGCAATTGGTTTCAAACTTTGCATAGTGATAATTCTTAACACGATGATCAAAGGTCTTTCAGGGCACAAAAGCCGAAAACGCCTCCAACCCCCCTAAATCACCCTCAAAGGTCCCCAATTCCCCAGTGACTTTTGAGGGTGATTTTGGGGGTTGGAGGCGTTTTCGGGTTTTGTGCCCTAAGACTTTTGATCACCGTGTTAAGAACTACCACTATGCAAAGACAATTGGCCAAAATTCATTTTCCATAAAAAAATTGTGGAGATCCTTAAAGTGTGTTTATCCGAGAACGCACTCCTAGACACTTAAATAAAGTATACATTTTTGATGCGGATGGATTTATAGTAACTTATTTTTTAATAAACAGGTCAATATTCTAAGCAAAAAAAATTACGACATCTAAAACAAGTGAGAAGCCGTAGCTGGCGCCCTCTAGACAACACTCAAAAGCGTGGACGAATTTAAATTTTCGCCTCAGAAAACCCCCAGATCCCAAATTTTGCCGCTAGTCATTTGGTAAAAAATAATTAAGAAAAACGAAAGCAAAAAAAACTTTAACACCCTGTATCTTAATAACTTAAGCATTTTAGGGACCCACTTTATATGAACTTTTCGACAAAATCGATCCAGAAATACCTTCCCTTCAAATTATGACATACCATAATAACACCCTTGTATTTAATGTAACAATTAAGTTTAACTAATAAAAATTATTACTGTCGATCATTAAAAAAATAATTTTATCATACTAGAATTTAATTAAACCAATAGCAGTATCTGAAATATTTTCAATTTATTTTCCCATCAAGCCTATTTGGTCCATTTCAACCATTAAACGTATTGTCAGTAAATTCTAGTCCAAATTTATCGCAATAAATAATTGTAAATGTTTAACTCAGAAGATCGAAAATAGATCCGAAAAAATAGAGAACTGAACTCTTAATATTTTACTAGGTGTGGAAAAATAAAATAAAATACAATAACTTTTTTAAAAATAATAGAGAATTACATAAAAACATTAACTTGAACCGATTATAAAATTCATTTCTAACGTTGCTAAATTGATATTGCAAAATTTTATTACATTCTAACGAAATAGCCTTTTTTAGCTGGTTTAGATTCCCAAATTTTACATTTTTATAAATGACACTTTTTAAGTGACCCCACATTCGCTGAAAGATCAAGTGACCTGGCTGGTCAAAGTATCCGGTACCGTGGACCAATAATATTGCCGTTAAAAGCATTTTCCAGGTACTCTCTAATCATACGGACATTATGGGGGGGCAAATCCATTTGCTACCAGATCATTTGATCTTTCCGAACAACCTTTTCCAAGGCGGGTCCAATATGATTTTGGAATAAGTCCAAATAGGTTTCTGCTGTCAGGTTATAGTCCATAAAAAAGGGTCCAATGATATGGGGTCCGATAATTCCCACGAATTCATTTGTTTTTTGGGTATATTGTGTCCGAGTATGAACAAAGCGATGTTCATTTTCTTGGCTCCAATAACGGCAATTCTGAACATTTGGTTCATTGTTGAGGGTAAATGTACATTTATCGGTAAAACAAATATTTTTTAAAAAATTCCTATCGTTATTTGCTCTTTCATCATTTCAAAACAAAATGCCATTCTTCGTTTTTCATCTCCTTCCTGCAGCTCTTGATGTTTTTCGAATTTTCGTCATTATACGAATAATATTTGGTTTTTCAAAGTGCGCAATACCGTTGTTGTTTATTTACCTCTTGCCCAAGAACCCTCGTACTAACCATTTTGTTTTCCTCCACACTCAGTAGCATTTTACGATCTCTGTTCTCTCTTTCTTTGGCTCTATTTTAGATATCCTGAGTTGAACATTTACAATTATTTATTACGGTACCTTTGGACTCGAACTTACTGACAATACGTTTAATAGTTGACATGGACGGAATGGGCTTAGTGGGGAAATAAACTGAAAACATTTCAGATACTGCTCTAAAACTGTTTCCCCCATAATGCCACTTAATTATGGATACTTTTTCGCCGATTGAATAATTCATATATTTTTTTCAAATACCCACTGTCACTGATTTATTGACACTTTTCCTTATGTCAGGGACAATATTTATTTTACTGGTGCCTGTTTGGTTTTACCTAAACCGAAAATTTGGGAATTTTGCAATTACATTATATTGAATTATTCAAGATTCGTTTATTAAATTTTTTTGAAACTTGGCACGAGGGCTTGTCAGATTGGTCTCTTCAAAAACTTATCTTACATTTTTTTCTGTAAAATGTACAGGGGAGCCAATAATTGACCCCCTTTAAATTTACATGGGATTTCCTATGTTCCGCTCGGCGATGCACCACCCGGTATATGATAATTGAGCTCAAATCTGCCAGCATTTCTGCGCCCAAAAATGCTTTCAAAATTGTGCTCGTATCAAACGGCCTTTACTTTCTATTGCCAATATTTTTAAATAAATTGTTTCAAAAAATTAGTTCTTTTATGTTTAAAAGCTCGATCCTATAACTGTTTCGAATTGTTAGGGCTTTTTAAGAGTACCTAAGATACTGAAGCTAGGAAGGTTATAAGTAGGATTATTAAACAAATGTGTGTACCTAATATTTCTTTAATAAATTTTAATTGAGAGTTTTTTAAAAGTCCAGATATTTATTTGTAATAAGTAATAAGTATGTGTCAAAAAAATTGGTCGTCAGTGGAAAGGGTTCTGCTGTTTATTAAAGATTTTTAATTTATAATTTTTCATAAGACCTTGGCGCTTAAAAAACTAAGTGAAAAAACTCTTTTTTGATGTAGCTATAAAGTATATAAAATAATTATTCGTTTACATATATACATAGTAGTTTTATGAATAATTTGTAATAATAACATTAAAAAAATGTGACGGAAATATGAGCAATAAAGTAAGACGTTTTTGAAAATCCTTTGATGTAACGTAAGAAAATTTTATTATAGTTTGTAGAAATGACACCCGTTAAAAAAACTCTAATTTTTATTGATATATAGAGTATATGCGCTGTAAATTTTAATAAAAATTGACCCCCGAACAATGAGCACGTTGGAGCGAAAGAGAAAGGTTATACTGTGATTCTTCTGTCTTTCTCGCACGCTTGTTCGCACTGCCAAGCGGCAAGGCTACCTCTAGTAGGTACACTAGAGTCCCGTTAATTTGGACTAATTGGGACCGAAGCCTGTTCGGAGTAGCAAAAATTCGGATTAGGCGGAATTTTGTCTCATAATGCCGTGTTATTGTTTTTTTAAGGCATTTAAGCGTCTGATGTGTAAAATATAAAAGGTCAAACGCTAAATACACCTTTATTATTTAACAATAGATGGTGTAAAGCTGATTTAGTGCATTGTGTCAGAAGAAGATCAAATGGTTAAGTATGAGGTATCTTGTACACGCGTTTGAAAAAGGCACTGCATAGAAAAACTCAATAGAAAACAGATAACTGCGTGAGCGTCTTAAAACCAAATATATTTTTTAACCTTCATTCTGCGATTTCTGGACCGTACATAAGGTCTTCCATTGTTACCGCGATGCCCTTTAACTTCTTTGATAAAGGAGTTACCAAAAGAACTATAAACATTGATTGATTGAGATGAGCAGTGATACAATGCCAAAACGGATAAATACACACAGACCATACAAAACCCAGCTTACCTGGGGCGGTAGTGAGCGATCTCCTGGTCAGTCTCGGAATTTGGTTTGGTATACCAATGGATCCAAGACTGACAATGGAGCCGGCGCAGGAATACATGGTATGACCCCCAGGTTTAATGCCTATGCTTCCCTGGGGAAATATGCCACTATTTTCCAGGCGGAAATATATGCCATTGAACTTTATCTGCGAGAGAACTTGAGGAGAAGATATAAGGGCAGGGACATTACTATCTTCTCTGATAGTCAAGCGGCCATAAAAGCTTTGGCATCCCAACAAGTCAAGTCAAGGTTGGTTTGGAACTGTCTGCAATGCCTCCTAAACCTGGCTAACCACAACAAAGTTACACTTTCCTGGGTGCCAGGACACAGGGGAATACAGGGCAATGAAAATGCAGACTCCCTGGCCAGGCGAGGCTCCGCAGCAATGTTTGTGGGTCCTGAACCTGATTTTGGAATACCAGAAGCCTCGGTTCGTGGCTACATGACTCGGTGGATTCAAACACCACATCAGTCATACTGGAACCACATTCCAAGGCAACATCACAGTAAATCAATGTTGGACTCACCATCGAAAGCATTGACAAGTGAATTACTAAAACTAAATAGGAATCAGATTAGAGTAGTGACAGGATTAATAACCGGACACTGCACTCTAAGAAAACATATGCACACTATGGGCATCTATAGAGAAGAACCCATTTGCAGACTATGTGACGAAGAGGAAGAGACAGCCTCTCACATCATATATGAGTGCCCTGCATTTACATACTGGAGAACAAATCAAAGCCTCATGGTGGACACTAACCACCAGGAGGCTGGAGACCAGAAAAGAACAGTAAAAGGGCTACTACACCTGTCTAAGGTGTCAAACCTTTTTAACTGAAACAAATACACAAGAGATACAACAAGCCCTGTAGGCTGCAGTGTCGAGGCGGACAAAACCTCAACTTGTGTATTTATTTTATCAATCAATCAATCAACTATAAACATTGTTAAGGCCAACATTTTTTGGGTTCCATACCGAGTATACAGATTTAGAGGAGAGAAATAGTTTCTGTCTCGAAAGAGGAATCCAAGCTTTTTTGAAGCTGCTAAGATTATGTGTTTAGGCCAGTTAAGGTTATTTTCGAAGGTGTCGCCAACAAGATTAAATGACTCTTTGTTCTGCCGACCTTGGCTGCACATATGTAACGGATGAACATTGACCGACTTTTTTCGTAACAGCGAACAGGACTATGTTTTCGGGGCATTAAACTGAACAAGATTTTTGGCGCTCCAGTCCAAGATTAGTTTAAGGTCTTGTAAAGTAATAACACCATTACCTTGCCCTTGTTTATCAAATCAGGCTTCTAGGCTGGCTCGAGAAATTGAATATTACAGTGGAGGCTTCTATCTTCAGCAAAACTATGGATATGATTGATTGTGAAAGAGAAAAAAATCGTTGATGTGAAGGAGAAACGGAGTTGGTGTCAGTACTAAGCCTTGCGGCACCCCAGCATTAATTTGGTAGAAGCTGGAAGAATGACCATCTATAATAACTGATATACTTCAATTAGAAAGGAAACTGAAGAGCCAAGCACAAAGTATAGACGGAAGACCAGAGGTAGCAGGTTGGTTAAGCAGCCCATCATGTCAGACCTGGTTAAAAGCTTTGGATATTTCAAGAGCAAAGATCTGGGCTTCGCCAAGGAAATCAGGGTACTTGTTCCAGTTGTGGGATATAAAGAAAAGAATATCTGCTGTGAATCTTATATAAAAATTATAATTTTAAGGTTTGACATTAACCCTTTTTCACGGGAACATTAAATTGCCTCTGGGGAAAAAAGGCTCAAAGGAACATGTAAATTTGTATATGCCTAAATTTTTATTCGCTTAAAAGTTAACTTGTAAGTTCAATGCCGGTTAATAAATTATGATAGGTAATAAAATAAAACTATAACATATTATAATTATATAATAACTAACTCAAAACCAACGCTTTGAATTTGTTTGCGAAAGTCCACCGCTTTTCGCCACTTTTAAGTACTATTGAAAACTGTATTTATAGTTGTTTTTAAGTAATAATCTTAAGTAGAAATGATACCAGTAATAATTATTCATCACATCGGCAATATCGCTACGTGCAAACTTCCATAAGATAATCTTCTTGACAAAATGGTGACCCCAAATACTTTAATATAGTTCAATGTTGCAAATTTACCGAAAACTTTTTCTTAACGCGACTTGAGAACTGTTTTCCTCTTTCACTCAAACTAATACAAAGATAGTTAAAGTAAATATTTAAGTCGATTGAACTGGGAAAAATACATAGAATAATATGATAGATATTCCAATAAGTTTATAGTTTGATTTTTGAATCATTATAAAGATATTAACCCCATTCGTAAAACCTCGACAGGCACCTAAGTAAGGGAGTCAAATGAGTTTATAATATATATTTAATCTGCTACTCACCAGAATACATTTTTACTAACCTGTTTGGATTCGATGCGTGCGAGCTACAAATTCTTTGCGTTGGGAGCTGTCAGTGTCGCTAAGAACAAGAAAGTATTTGCCGGCTAGTCAGATATGTTTTCAGAATTTGTCTTTTAAATTATTAATGTGGTGGGCTCGTTAATTACTAACAATTTTACGAAAAAAAAATAAGTTTAGAAGAGAACAAAATAATTCAGAATAAAAGTCGATTGTTAGTGTCATATTCAGCTTGAAAAGAGTATTGTTATTGTGGGGCTTTAAAAAAAAACTTACTTGCTTTGTGCATTTATTATTTAGTGATGTGATTTTTACTTTAAAAATAGGTAAGTTTTTAAGAGAATGTTTGTATTTTTTATATTATTGTGCTATATTTTTCATTCTTTTGGTTTATGCAAAATATTTCGCTGATATCGTGGTTGGGTATCGTTATTCAGAATTGCTATTCGATTAATATGATCTTTTTAAAGTAATGTGGAATTACAGGGTTATGCAGAAGAAAATTATTGTTTAAAATATTGTGAATTTGGTACTAAGACCTGTCAAATGATAAAACTCCAACATTAGCCGCCTTTATTCTTAAAGAACACTCTACTATAAATGTAAAAAAAAGTTTATTCCGACAAATAAAATGTCGTTAATAATATTCCGATGAATAAGTGTATTATCTTAATAAGTCATAGAGCCCATGGAAACTGGATTTATTATTATTATCCGTAGCTTATTAATTGCGTTTATATATCAATTTAAAATTCACTATATTAACCTATATCTGATCCGGCGTCGTGTGACAGTCTACTTGAATTAAACAATGCCCTGCTTGACATAAGCATTCCATCATTGGTCAACGATAAACTGTTATATTTTGGACATGCTTAGTTATATTCTTTTACAGGTTAGAGAGATATAAAGTTCTGCGGATGTGAAAGTATACTGTATACAGTAGACTGCTCCTAATTAACATACTACACCATTCTAACATAAACACTATCGGAATCACCACTCTAAAACTGCTGCTTTCACTTCTACAGTTTTTTAAGTCACTTTCCTTACACACTTAATTTCTGGTTACCTTTGAACTTCACATAGAATATGTCACGTCACAATTGACACAGAGAAATTTTTAGAAAAGCCTTACTAGCTTAGCAAAGATGTACACTTTTGTAGAAAAACTTGTCATGATGTGAACTGTTTAAAGAAAATATGTTCTAGCCAAATTTCTTGGTCTAACACGGAGAAGGTAATAATTTTTACCATAGAAAACTGTATTAATTTTCTATTTAAAATTTAGAGAACATTTTGCTAATTATTCCCAAAATGGAAGAGATTTTTACGTGTTCATATGAAAGGAGAAACTCTTCCGAAAGCTGGTTGTTTTTTCAACCGCACTGGCAGCCGTACTGTTCGTCCTTGGTCTCCTACGGACGGGTTTCGCGATGCGACCCCTTTTTGCTGCGCCTGGTTTCGGGCGCGCGAAATCTCGAGCCTTAATTGGATGCGCTACGTCATCACGGGTTCACGAAGCCATACCGACGCGTCCGCTTTTTTTTGTTGTATTTTTAGGTTGGTAGAGCGGGGTTTCCAAAATTTATTTAAGAATTTTACTGTAAAAAATAGATTTTTATATTTTATAAAAAATGATAAAAGAATGTTATGTTGTGAGCGTATTTATGGCTATAGTAAAATAGCTGTCATGTGGTCAGATATATTTCTGCAACATGGCGATTTAAAAAAAAACATAACTTTTGTATTTTTTTCAATAAATTATGCATTTTTTCAACCCTGCTGCTAAGTTCTTTTCTTCTTTTTAGTATTACACCTAATAGTTCTGAAGAAGAGGACAACCATGGAAAAGACGAAATATCAAAATGTCGTCAAGAAAATAACAATGTACTTTCATATCTTAAAGAAACGAAAAGTGTGCAGGCCAAATTCAAATGTCCGAATGTAACCATCAAACATCCAGAAAAGCAGACTTAAAAGTGCATTTGCTCATTCATAAAGATCCACTTGAAGCTAAGGTTAATAAATGCAATTATTGTAATTATAAAACAATACAAAAAGGTAATTTAATAACGCACATGATGCGTCATAAAAAACAGGAAGAAGTGAATTTTTTCAAGTGTACTAAATGTGATTATCAAACATTGCACAAGGCCCATATGAAAAGACACATTCAACAAGTCCATTTGAAGAGCGATTATAAAACAGTCGATAAAGGTGATTTAAGCAAGCACGTTTTAATTCATAACAGTTCATCTGGTAAACTTGAAGAAATTGATATTTTTAGGGACCGCATAAATAACGTTCCTATTCCTAAAAAACTTCGTAAAGTCGCTATGAATAAATGCGATCAATGTGATTTTCAAACGAAACAAATGTCAAATTTAAAAAGGCATGTGATGCTACGTCACAAAAAACCCGAAGAAACTGATATGTTTAGATGTGATATTTGTGATTATCATACAAAGTTAAAGGGCGATATCAACAGGCATAAGCTCATTCATAAAGATCCGCACGAAATTACCATGCATCGATGTTCTGAATGTGAATATCAAACTATACTGAAATCGAACCTAAAGCAGCACCTACTTATTCATCAGGATCCCAGTGAAGTCATGATATTTAAATGTGAACAGTGTAGTTATGAAACGAAACGAAAAACAAATATGGACCAGCATATGATTCGTCATAAATCACCTGAGGAAATCGAGGTGTTTAAGTGCGACGAATGTAAATATCAAACGGTGCATAAGCGCTGTTTAACCAGGCACGAGCTCATTCATAGAGCGCCACACGAAGTGAGGATGATCCATTGTGATCAGTGTGATTATCGGACGAAAAACGAAATCGAATTTAAAAAGACACATGCGTGTTCATGAATATCCCGGAAGTGGAAACGTGCAATTATAGTTATCAAACAAAATATGAAAGTAATTTAAAGATCTGTAAATTCTAAATATTAAAAGCAAAATAAATAGTTAATAAGGAATTTAAATGGGATTGGATAAAAGGAATGGTTAATCTAAGGAATCAACCAGTAAGTCAAAAACAGCTTTTACTCTATTCTACTTATCCGGACTTTCAGGAGTCTTTAACAAAGTAAACAGAATTAAAATAGGCAGTAGGGACACTCTCGTCGGTGCCTTTCCCCTCTCTGCATCAAATACGTGCCGCGATTTATGAGCGCTTGTGACGGACGTGGGCAAATACGGGGGTCGCGCGCACTCGAAGCAAAGGACATGGCACACTTCTTATAGATTTGAGTCACAGACAGATTTTTTTGAAATTTTAGTATTTTATTATGGAAGTCCAAATAAGCATTTTCTTTCATTGCGCCAACCTTGTAGCTATACAGGGTGATACCATAAAATAAAGCCAAAAACTCTTAAAAATATTTATTTTATTTATTACAAAATACTGTCTGTTTCCCTAGACTGATAAAATTAGGCATTTTTTATATAAAAAGAATATATGTATTCCATACAAGGTACTTTTTTTTTCGAGTACAGGGTTTTTATCTGTCATGTCCTACAGGGTGCACGATTTATTAATAAACCAACAAATATACAGTCCAGTAGGCCTAAATATAATATATTATGTCAGTTATTATTATAACCTATAGGAATTTCGTAACTTGGCAGTAACTCATTTATACATACAGCGTGTCCCTCCAAAAAAGGTAATTTTTAGATACCGGGTGAACCAAAATTATATGGCGGTTTTATTTATATTTTTTTCCAGTCATGCGGAAGTTAGTAAGTAGCAACAATAAAGCAAAATAAGGGTTTTCTCACGCAGAAGTTCGAAATAGGGAAAGATTCATCCAAAGACATGTAGACAGTATTGTGCAATTTTTATACCCCGACTACACATATCTAAAAGCGCCAGAGTTCCAATTTCAGAATACAAAGGCAGTCATTTTCAATGCACAAGGGGTATACTTTATTTTAATTACGTCGAGGTGGTTGTGCCTGTGTAAATATGGAAAATAATAATATTGAATTTCCTGTTTTGCCTATAGACTATGTTATTTCTAAAACATTTGGTACCTATTAAGTAAGGCTTTCTTCAGCTTATATTCAAGATACCTCTGAAAGGGAACCAAATAATGAATATATTTTTCAGGTTCAACAATTTGAACCTGGCTTAATAAGAGCAAAGATATTTTCAAGGTTTACGCAAGCTATTAAGCATATATTTCTGGGGGTACCTATTGCACATGCAAAGTGGGTGCCAGAACGCTTGGCGTATGTGCCCATGTTGCCAGTGTAATATGGTACCTGGGATATGCTAGGTATCAACAGGTTGTTAAATATCCAACAACTGTTTTACTTACAACTATTTTGGACGCTACACATAGAGCAGTTGAAGAGCCACAAGTTCTTCACTAGTATGATCTTTTCATCTCTGTTTCTTATAAATAGTATAGTTTACTTTTAAAAACATTTTAGTATTAAGTTCTTAATAAGGCTGAACAATGGCCTTAGTTTGATTTAAATGAATAATACTAATTAATACATCATTATTGTTATGAGTTACTAATAAAAATATGTCCTTCTACAAACAGTATCTAACTTGTTACTGTTTGAAGTTTACCATAGTGTTTATTTTTGTTTTGAATTGATTAAGAGTTACCTTACAACCCGTAATCTGTATTTTTAAGATATTATGCATAATTTTATTCATGTTTGTATTAAATTGCGACATTTACATAATACTAAGTCACTTCGAAACATCTGTTTACATCACCCAGTATGTTTTAGTATAGATCGGTGAAAAATCTTTTACAACAGCGGTTTCAGTATGACTGAAAATATATAAAACCGCCATATAATTTTGGTTCACCCGGTTTCTAAAAATGACTTTTTGGAGGGACACGCTGTATGTATGAATGAGTTACTGCCAAGTTACGAATTTCCTACAGGTTATCGTTATTATTTATCTAAAAAATATGGCACAAAACCAAAATTTTGAACATATTAAAAAGTATGATATGAATAGATGTTTCATATTATCCAACGAAGACGTCGATGAGGCGGCGGAGCTTTATCTAAATAGGTACGTTAGAAGAACGAATAATATATTTTTTTTTAATTTGACTTTTTTCTCGATTTCTATATAGATATCCTGAAAGAAGACAGATTGATAGGCACATATTTCGTAAAATACAAAACAATCTAATTCAATATGGGTCATTTAATAAACCTAGGCCGAAAATTATAGTAAAGATAATGAAGTAGCTGAAATAAATGTTTTGGCATCAGTTGAAAATACCCCAGGGACATCTTGCAGGCAAATTGAAGAAAATATCGGAGTATCCAAAACAAAAGTCGAAAAAATATTGAAACGACATAAATTCAAACCTTACAAGTATAAACTTGTGCACAATCTTCATCCTGGCGATTCTGAGCGGAGAGTGGCGTTTTGTAACTGGTTTCTCAATATGTGTGAAAGGTAGAATAATTTTGAAAGGAAGATCATTTGGTCGGACGAAGCCCATTTTACCAGTGCGGGTATCCTCAATAGGAATAACTCAAGATTTTGGAGCCGGGAAAATGAACACGTTATTTTTCCCAGGGAACGCCAGGGAAGGTTTGGATTCAATGTTTCTTGTTTCATTTTGGGAAGAATTGAATATTGTATTTACCAAGGAAATTTGAATTCTGATAGATACATACAAGTCCTTCAAGAAAAAGCAATGACTATTATGAAAGATATTCCCTTGGTTCAAGTAAATGACATCTATTTCCAACAAAATGGAGCTCCGGCTACAACTCTCACGTGATACAACACTGGTATGAACAGCACTTTCCTAATCGATTTATAGCCACGCACGGACCTATTCGATGGCCACCACGGTCTCCGGACCTCTCAGTTTTAGATTATTTTTTGTGGGAATATTTAGAAGGTAAAATATACTCGAGGAGGTATGAAACAATTGAGGAATTAGGAGAGGCCACGGAAAATGCCTTTAGAGAGTTGCGAGCCCGCTCTTTCATATTTAAAAATGCTTTAAGAAGACTACAGACGCTATGCCAACAATGCATAAGACATCATGGTCACCAGTTCGAACAGTATTTATAAAATTAGTAGTTATGTTTGTCTTTTAAGGCTAAAAACAATTCTAGCGTAAAATTGTCATTTTTATCCATTAGGTTGTCTTGTTAATAAATGTTTATATTACTAGCTTATTTTTTGGTGCGAGAAGGCATTTGACGTTGATTAATTTGACTGTCATTAATTTAAACCAAAGCCGCCTAGGTTAAAAAGTAAATAATTGCATGTTTTCATGCTGTTTATAAAAATAAGTTTCGACTATATTATATTTTTAGAAAGCTCTCAGTGTGGCACATAATATGATGAAAAAATATACGGGGTGTTCCATTTAAAAAAGTGCAACTTTGGCTAATATCTCAAAGAAAGTAAATCCGAGAAAAATTTCAAGTATTCTGCGTAAAAAGTTCTATACGGGCCCGTTTTTATCTTTTCGATCAGATACCTGAGATACGAGGGGTAACCGAAAATACAACTTTTTTAAAATCACCCCGTAGCGAAGAAACTAAGGGGGCTAGGACAAATCTGTTTGCGGCATCTTTCGTTCTTCACTCATAAGCGAGAAACCCCGCAAAACACACGAAAATAGGACACCCTGTACAGGGGAGCCAATAAAATTTACATGGGATTTCCTATGTTCCGCTCAGCGACACACCACCCGGTATATATATATATATATATATATATATATATATATATATATATAATATATATATATATATATATATATATATATATATATATATATATATATATATATATATATATAATATGTCCACGGAAAAGGTGTTGAAGAGAAAAAACTTTTTTATTTTTGATTTTATCAAAAAAAGCTACTCTTGGTAAAACATTTTGCTTTTCTAAAAGTAAGATTGGAATAAAAACATTTAACATATTTTATACGCGGTGTTCAGAAAATTGAAAAAACTTAAAATGGTACAAGAATAAAGTGCATTTATTTGAGAAGATATCGAAATAAGTTACTAGAAAAAGTTGATCAAAATTTAAAGGTAGTTTCTGATACCAATTTTCGAAAAAACCGGCCTACATTTATTTTTTTGTGAATAAATTTATTTTAATATCAATTTAAATTTTTAATATAAATTTATTATTAATTTTTGCTGTTAAGTAAGAATTTAAAGCTGACGATATTGCGGCTAATGAATTATAAAAGCGAAGTGTCAATAAAGCTTGTCACTATCAACGCCTACTAGTACAAAAATTTGGAATTGGTTAATTGATAATGAAATTTTAATCACAAATAAATAAAAGTGGGCCGATTTTTTCAAAAATTTATTGAATCCTTTTTAGGTTTGAACAACTTTTTTCCCTAACCTATTTCCATATCTAAATATGCAAATAAATGCGCTTTTCTCTTGTAATTTTAAGTTTTTTCAATTTTTGAACACCGCGTATAAAATATGTTAAATTTTCTATTCCCAAACTTATCAAAAATAGCAAAATTTTTTTTCACAAAATTTTTTTAAAAAAATTAAAAATAAAAAATTTTTTTAAACACCTTTTTCCCTGGACACCCATAGTACGTCCACGAAAAAGTAATAGTAAAAAACTTTTTTATTTTTGATTTTATCAAAAAAACTACTCTTAAAAAAATTTTTCTACTTTTTTAAATTGGGATAAAAAAATTTAACAAATTTTATCGCGGTATTCAGAAAAAATTAAAAAAATTAAAAAAGGTACAAGAGTAAAAGTGCATTTATTTGAGAAGATAGGAAATAAGTTACTGGGAAAAATTCAAAATAAAAGATAGTTCCTAATACCAATTTTTTTAAAAAAAACCCCCCCAATAATTTGTAATGAAAATTATTTTTATCAAATAACTTTAAATTAACAACTCATTATTTACTAGTAGGCGTTGGTACAAATTTACACCTTTTTAAATTTATTACCCGAACCCCTTTAAAAAACAGCAAAAAAAAAAAATTGATAATAAAAATTTAAATTAATTTAAAATAAATTTAATTATAAACAAATAAAAGTGGGCCGATCTTTTCGAAAATTGGTTTGGAATATCTTTTACTTTTGAACCTTTTCTAGTAACTTTTTTACATATCTTTCAAATAAAAAATTTTAATTTTTTTAATTTTTTGAAACCCCTTTTTTTAAATTTTCTTAAACTTACTCTAAGATACAAAATTTTTTTTTAAATTTTTTTCGATAAAATCAAAAATAAAAAATTTTTTTCCCCTTCAACACCTTTCCGTGGACATATATATATATATATATATATATATATATATATATATATATATATATATATATATAATATATATATATATATATATATATTTAT
>JAHBCN010015296.1:0-21402 GCA_019359885.1 Listronotus oregonensis
AAAAATTACGAAATAAAATCTAATTAAAAAAAAATAAATCGACTTCAAAAAAATTAACTTAAAATTATAAAAAAATATCGGTAATTGTCTGGAAAGTTGCCTCCTCTCCGATTTTGACAAAATTTGGTATACAGGGGTTTTTTGGCAACGTTTCATTTTCGAGATATTCATCATCAAAGTTGAAAATCAAACTAACCTTATTTACACTATTCCTCCTTCTTTTTGCACAGAATTCTTAATTTTTACACTAAATTGGCGCACAATATTTCAGAAACACCTTTTAAAAACTTGGTTTTATATTTATTTTACACCTTTGTTCCATTTAATTGCAAACCTCGACTTTTACACGCCTCAAAGTGACCGCAACCATGTATACACTAGGGGTTTTTAAAACAAGTTGCTGCCATTGAACTTGGAAGGTCGCAATTTACTGGAAAAAATGTTTAAAATAAATAAAAATACAAGGTTTTTAAAGGTGTTTATAAAATATTGTGTGCTACTTTAGTGTAAATATAAAGAATTGTGTACAAAAAGAAGGGGGAATATGGTGAAAATGAGGTGAGTTTGATGATAAATATCTCGAAAACAAAATACATAATAAAAAATATTTTTTTAGATTCGTAATCAGCGAACCAAAAAACCCCCGTATGCCAAATTTGGTCAAGATCGGAAAGGAGGCAACTTTCGAGACAATTACCAAAATATCTTCTCCACTTTGTTTTGTAACAAATATTTCGTTTTTATTTCGATTAAGTTTTATACATATAAGGTTCCGATTTAAAAAATTGTGTAAATCATAACCGGCATTGATCAATTCCATTTTTGAGTAATTTTTGTTAGATATCATTTTTAAATAATGTCATATTGGACAGATGCAGTTTTCGATAAATACCATTTTCCATTAGTCAAATTTTCGACTGATGTTATTTATAAACAGTGTTATTTTTGAAAGATGTCAGTTTGGACAGAAGAGCTATTTTGTTAAAAATGAGCAGTTATGTTAATTACTAGCATTTTCTTGTATTTCTTTTATCTTGGGACAGTCCACGAAGGCTATGGCTTAAGTACTAACGAATGGTACGTTTAATAATAATCCGTTGATTTCTTGACCGCAATAAAATTTAAATTACAACCCTCAGTGGAAAACCCGACCATAAATGGTTTGCCTGACAAATATCTATTCTGTAAGCACCGCACCTTTTAAAATGGTACAGGTCCTCATTACCTACTAATATTAATAGTTTAGCTTAGCTATTTTAGATGCTCAATAACACACACGAAAATACCTTAACAAACTCCAAACGACTGATGAACTAAGACGAAAAGACTCTGCTTTATATTCAACACCTGCAATTTGCCCATAACCTACATAATTTACCAAAAAGTAGGTACAATAATAAATAAAAAAATTTTAAATCCGGACCTACATGCGGGTACTCAAAGTATATTAAGTTTTACGACTAACAGTAGCAGGTAAAACGAGAAATCAATGAATTCTTGTGGAAGGTCCCATACCGCTGGTGTCTGAAGTGTGTTTATAGATTATTACGTTTTTTTTTTAAGTGGAAATGCTATTTTTACTAGGAAGAGAACATTTATTTAGATTCGATTTAATTTTAACATTTAATTTATAAGAAATAGTATTATGTAACGATAAATAAAATTAATAGGATAGTAAGTGCTATGTTTGACAAGCTGCACATTTTATTTAAGCGCGCGTCTTGCGGCCGCTTTATTGTATTATTAGTTTTTACATTATTGTAACTTTTTTTTTAATTTCTAACTTTGCAAAGCTAACACTGTTTGAGTTAGAAAAAACTAACCAGAACTAATCTGATATTTAAAATTTTGCTCCTTTACACTTAATTACCAGTTATTACCTGTTACACTTTCATTTACCAAAAAAGGAATGGTAGACATTGCCATATGATCCTGAAAATTATACCCCACCGGTAGATCCACTACAACTTTAATTCCCAAACTCTCAAGGTGATTTCTGGGTCCTACACCACTCAACATTAGCAGCTGCGCACTGTTAATAGTCCCTGCACTCAAAATCACCTCTTTCTTTATTTTTACACATATTTTCTTTTGTTTTTGAGAAATTCAACCCCGTAGGTCTGTTTCGTTTGAGGATCTATAAGAATTTTAGTTACTCTACTTCGAACAGATATATGTAAGTTTGATCTATGTGCCACGGGTTTCAAAAAAGCTTTGGATGCGCTACATCTTCTTCCGTGTTTTAATGTAGCTTGAACTCTTGAAAAACCTAGAAATAAACATATATAAAGTACGACTCTGGGAAAAAAACATTCTAAGCAGATACATTTAAATAATTCTTTACAATCTTCTTAAAAGACATAAATATACTTCTAAAAAGAATTACATTAATTTATTTTGGATAACTCTAATGAAAAGCGCAAAAATATTTCTTTTTGGTATTATTTTTTTAATGTTTTGGTATTCGTTTGTAGATTTAGTTGCCCAAGTATCTCTTATAATTGAAACATATTACAAAAAGGTAAATAAAAATATGTCTAAAATAAATTTTAATAATTTACACCAGAACAATTTTATCCTTTTAAACAATTAAATTAAAAATTTAATTTTGAATTTTTGTATTTTTTTATTAGTTTGTTGATTTAGCTGCCCAAGTAGAAGAAGCTTTGCTAACAGACGTAAATCACCCTGTAGACCTACCCAATCCATACATTCCATTGGGATCATTATTTTTGTATCCCCTATCTTGGCCAGCTTTAATAAACAATTTTACAAAAGGACTTTCATATCCTGGATTTTCCACATTGAGGTATCCATTCTTTCCATGAAATTTATCGTCTATATCTTCACAAAACGAACAATTTTCCGATTTTACAAAATAAGGAAAAACTTCTTTGTAACTCCACCCTAAAAACATTAAAATGTTATTCATACAGTATCTAAAATTTCAACTTTTATTAAAGGTCTATGCCATCAAATAATTTTGGAAATATATTTTTAAGATTCTCACCCTTACATGTATATATTTTTATATATATATACATATATATATATATATATATATATATATATATATATATATATATATATATATATATATATATATATATATATATATATATATATATATATATAAATATTATTCATGGATAACATCCCAATAGATATATATAACCAAAAAATTTAATATTTTCTATCTTAAAAATTTTAATACTGATATAGACATCCTAGGACAGGACAAAAATTTATTTTTGTTTTTTTATACAGGGTACCCAAAAAAACATGAAATACCATCAAAAAAAACTACCTTTATTTATCGTTTTAAAGTAAGATGGCAAATAAAAAAAGGTTTTAAATCCTATTCAGTGCTTACAAAAAAAAGAACTATTATTTATTCAAATACGCCTCCCCGTGTCCAGTTATGTGGCCTTCAAGAAGTCCTGACCTCACGATTTCAGACGCCTATCTTTGGGGCCGTTTAAAGTAATTAACTTTTTAGCAACCCATTAAAAATAATGTTAATATTTTGAAACAGAGGATTTTATAGTCAGTACAAATGATTTTTCTCGAGGAGGTGAAAAAAGTTATGATCACATTAGACGGCAATTTGAAAAATGCGTCGAACACGGGGGAGGAGTATTTGGATAAATAATAGTTCTTGTTGTTGTGCAATATTTTTGTTTAATACGTTTCTGATGTAAGCACTGAATAGGATTTAAAACCTTTTTTTATTTGCCATTGTCCTTTCAAACTATAAATAAAGTTAGTTTATTCTTGATGGTATTTCATGTTTTTTAATTTTTTAGGTACCCTGTATAAAAAAATCAAAAATTCTCCTCGTAGACTCCTTTTTTTCGAGATGCAGAACTTTTTATCAAGAATGACTTTTTGTCGAAAAACGTAATTTTTGGTCCATTTGCTCTATTGGGATGTCTATCCGTGGATATATATATATATATATATATATATATATATATATATATATATATATATATATATATATATATATATATATATATATATATATATATATATATATATATATATATATATATATATATATATATATATATATATATATATATATATATATATATATATATATATATATATATATATATATATATATATTTTATAAAAAATATATATATATATATATATATATATATATATATACATAATATATATATTAATATATTTTTTTCTAATTAATTTATATAATTTATTTTACTAAAAATTTTTATTATAAAAATCATGCCAAATAATTCTAATTAATGGATAAATCAGCGTGTTTTTTAATCTCAAAATGTTGTAAATTTTTTTCAAAAATTCAAAAATCACAAAATGAAGCATTAACTTTCAAAATTTCAAAAAAATGGTATAAGAAAAAGTTGCTTATTTTTAAATTTTACACCCACATACCAATTTTCAGCTCTCTTGTACTATATTTATTTTTCCCAACTTTTTGTAGTTTTTTACTATATGGATTATTCAAATTTATTTAAAACCCTCTAAAATTATTTTATTCATATTAAAATTACCTTTTCAATGTAATCCTGATACCTAATTATGCTGGGACAGATAATTTTGTACAAAAATAGAAAATACCCCAATGAAATGGAGTCAAACTTAATGCAAATGTGGTATAATTTTCACAAATATGTAATGACAAAACACACTTAATTTCTATTTGTTAGTAAATAGTTACATTAAAAAATCAGACAATGTTATAAAATTATTGTTAATTTAAAAACTGGTAATTAAAATGATTTTTCAAAACTCTAAATGCAGTGTTAAAACCTAAACCCTTGCATTAACGATTGATCGTAACGCAACATGAGATAAGAGTGTCATAAAAACAATTGAACACAATTAATAAAGCAAAATATCTGTCACGTCAAGAAAGCAGTTATTAAGAGTCCATTCGCGCCGCGAAAATTGGAACCACTTTGGGGTTCGGGGCATAATGTTTTTCTCAAAAACAGTATAAGTTATCGATAATTTTCAAAAACTATATGAAAGCCAAAACTTAAATCTAGGCTTCTGCTGTAATAGTTTTTTAAATTTGAATTTAGTTTTTAATATTTCCTTAAGTGAAAGTCACCCTAAAATCGATTATGTTTAGATACTGTTTTCTCTTAACTCGACTGATATTTCAAAAATCCGTTACAGTAGAGGCATAGCTTATCTCCTTACCTTTAAAATGGTGTATAATTTATGTCATTTAAAAGAAAAATAGTTACCGAAAAACGTTATCTCCTGTAGGCTTGCAATCGGAAACAACATCACATCGATACACCGAATTTGGAAGAACCTAAATAAAATATAATATTTTTAATGCGGCCATACGAAAATTGTGGTAGTGGGAGTTTTTTAGTCTCCGCCCACCGTCTCCGCGTCCTTTCGCCCGACCCCTAAGGTGTAGCGTAAATGCACTCTTTAGAAATTGATTATTTGTGTTATTTTATAATATTTTTTTCTAAAAATGTTACTATTTTTTAGAAAAAAATATTATAAAATAACACAAATAAACAATTTCTTGACAAGTGCTTTCTTGACGTGACAGATATTTTGCTTCATTAATTTTGTTCAATTGTTTTTATGACACCACTCGATCCTATGTTGCGTTACGATCAATCGTTAATACAAGGGTTTATGTTTTAACATTGCATTTAGAGTTTTGAAAAAGCATTTTAATTCCCAGTTTTTAAATTAACAATAATTTTATAACATTGTCTGATTTTTTAATGTAACTATTTACTAACATATAGAAATTAAGTGTGTTTTGTCAGTATTTGTGAAAATTATACATTTGCATCAAGTTGGACCTTATTTCATTGGGGTATTTTTTATTTTTGTACAAAATTATTTTTACCAGCATAATTAGGTATCAGGATTACATTTAAAAGGTAAGTTTAACATAAAACAATAATTTTAGAGGGTTTTAAATAAATTTGGATAATCCATATGGTGTAAAACTACAAAAAGTTGGGAAAAAATAAAAATAGTACAAGAGAGCTGAAAATTGGTACGTGGGTGTAAAATTTAAAAATAAGCAACGGACAATCAAGCACGTGGAACAAGCGAGAAGGTTCATACGGCTATTGTGGCTATATTTCTTCCTATCTCGCACGATCAAGCGGCAAGGCTGCCTCTATATGCTCAAAGGTTATAATAGCTAAAGGTATGTTAGTACTTTATAAAGAAAAAATTAATTAAAAAACGTGTTTTAAATCTCCTCTCTTGTACTAAAAATAAATTGCTGTGCTGGTAGCAAAGCGCCTTTCCTTTTGTCAAATTAAAGTATCATATTTTTAAAACCATGTACAAGAATATGTCTTTTCATAAAAAGTTTTAAAATATAAGGGTTTTTAAAACTTTTCTACCTCCTTATAATAGACTACAGGCCCATGTTGAAAAAATTATGGGTCATTTGAACCACCAGGTGACCTATCTAGAACGATATAAGAGCATAAAATAATAAGATTCAGCACTATGCCGTCACTTGTAAGCTGTCCAACTGAGTGCAGGTGAGAATTCGAAAGTACAGGTAGAGTGAGTACATTTTGGTCACATATTTTTGTACGGCATTCTTACCACCGATAGATCCATTAAAAATAATAAGAAAACGCGCAGTGCCGTAAAAAATGGTGCGCCACAAAGTCGGATTTTTTTATTTTCCGGACACATTACCGGGTAAATTTGGTCATTTGATTTTGTACGGCATCTGTGTCATACTATTTCAATACTGCTTCTAATCCATTATTCCGCAACGCCGTACAAAAATCATGCGACATGGGGAAAAATAGACGGTTGCAATCCCCTCTCTTTCCGTAGTCCAGGGGTGATTTGACACAACATGAAATAAATTTATTTTAAAAGTATTTTATGCATAGATAATATTTTTGTGTGCCGTACTTTTTCGTTGGTTCAAAGAGGAAAAAAAATGAAAAGAAAAATCCATATAACGAAATATTTTTCAATTAAAAAAACACAAAATGTTACATGTCTGCTAGTTTCAGTATCATAAGTACTCGCATATTTTTGGAGCGATGTTCTGTTACGACGTTTAGCATTTGTAGGGAATATCGTATTATATTCGATGTACTCGGCTTGGGCCCGAGTAAGGTGTTTGCGTACACTCTCACATAGTTCGATTAGTATGTGTGTACTGTTCACTTCGGAGTCGGCGCGGTGATTGAAAACAGCTGTTGTTTACGTTGTGAGCACTCCGATCATGTCTGACCTCGTGGAGAATGAAAACTCTAGTGAAAGTGAAAGAAATGTTCAAGAAAAAGAGCAAGAACGTGAGTGTTTTATTTGTAATTTGCCAGGTGATCCTATTGATAACCGGATAAAATGTTTGTCAAGCGCAATTTTGAAAAATTGCATCGAAGCAATTGAGGTTAGAGTAAGCAACAGTCTAACACCTCCAGAAGATCCATTGATGTTGCTTCAATTCAATTGCCTAAAGATCTTGAGGAAAAGGATACCATCAAAAGTGTTATAAACAATTAACAAACTTATCTGGCAAACGAAAATAGAAGAAATTGTTGATCCCGACGCCAACGAGAATAATCCAAGGTATTAATTTTTATTTATTATAAGTTGCCAAAAACATCTAGTTCATCATATTTATATCTTTGTATTTTCGATAATTAATAATAGCAATTGTTTCATATAATCTAACAATAAATATCATCTAAAATATACACGAATAATAGCATTGAATTCGAAGTATGAGGACGTTCGATGGTCGAGTATTGTGTTTATAATTAATAACAATTAAATAAAAAGGTATATAAAAAAAATTGTTGTTAAAAAAAAGGGATAAAAAGAACTAATAAGCCTTTTTCCAAGCGAGAAGTAGACTTTACTGTTGAAAGTACTATCAACGCTGATGCTGCTAAACGATCAACTGGCATTGCATGTATGAAGAACTCAATATCTGCTCGGCAAAGGTGGAGCAAAAGCCATGCTCTACGAACGGAAATTATCTCTCACGTACTCGCCGAAGTGCTAATGAAAAAAAGAGAAGAGTTTACTAATGATTTGAGGAAAAGCAAAATAGAAAAAAGTCAACTACAAATACAACAGTTTGAAGGCAGTATTAACAATAGTTTGAATCCATTTTCATCTTCATTAAAAGATAACTTGTTATACAATATTAGTAATGGACAGTCCGCAAGTCATGAAGTCCATAAATTTCTAATGAATGTTGTGGAAATTGAGAAGAGCAAAGGAAAAATTTTTAGAACAATGTGCATCAAATCCACATCGATTTGAACAATCTATCCAGAGAAATGTTATTCATACTTTCAAAGCCAAGAAAATAGTGAAACGTCAACATGGAAAGGTGACAGAGGTTAAACTACACAGGGATTTATTTGGAAGATTGTTAGTATATCTCTACAACAAAATGTTGACATTGAAAAGGTTCTGAGTACCCTCTGACCCCTGTTCCACTATCATTATGTCATATGGATGGAACCATTAATAAAACAGATAAATCGAAGCTGGTAAAACCTTTGATAGATAGAGAAAATATTGTTGAGAGTATTCCTAAGGAATTAGATGTCGTGATTATTGATGGATTTTTTTATCTCTATACTCTGGGAGACATACCTTCTACCTTTGGCGGTATAAGTTATAATTTGCTCCGTAATCTAACAAATCACGTGGCTACGGAAATCCACGTGATCTTTGATACTTACCCAACACCAAGCATAAAAGATTACGAGCATTCTATACGAGATAATTTAAGAAATGATGATTTCGTTATCGAAGGACCTCACACGAAACGTCCGGCAAATTTCGTAGCCGAATTAAAGAACATTAAATTCAAGCAAGCATTAGTCCAGTTCCTCGTCAAGGATTGGTCGAATCAAGACAAAGCTACGTTGATTAAGCCTACACAGAAAGTGTTTCTAAACTATCAGCTGTATCATTCGTACAGAAAAGTGGCAGAATCTGTCGTTAGCGAAGTATCTGAAAAGATACCTGCAGTGCTCACGAAGAAGCTGATACAAAAATAGTGTATCATGTTTGCGCTGTTGGGTCAAATACGAACATTTTGATCAAGTGTTCCGATACAGATATTCTCGTAATATTATTATCTAATATAAAACAAATCCATGTAAATTGGGCGAGAATCAGTTCAATGTCGATCGCAAAATATGGATGCAACTCGGAACCGGTAACCACGTGAAAAACATTGACGTTTGTGCTGTGTACAGAAACTTGGGCGAAAATCTCTGTTCTTCGTTGGCTGCATTCCAGCTTTTACGGATGCGACTTCAATCCCGCATTTTACAGGAAGGGTAAAACAGACCATTCAAAGTATTGGAGAAATCAGGGAAGTTCCAAGACGCATTCATTAAAATGGGACATAATATGTTTGTTGGAGATCCACTACTCATGGAACAAACTTTCAATGTTCTGCAAGAATATGTATGCGTTTTATACAACGTAAAAGCAAGAAAAACAGTCAACGAAGCAAGGTGTATCATATTTGAAAGGATTTTTACGCCGAAAAGTAGTAATGAAGCTTTCAAAAAGACAGCTATGAAATTGGAAGCAACGTCGTTTCCCTTGTTTCCGGGAGTTGGAGCAACATCTGAAGAAGTACCTACATAGCACAGATTTGGTGTAATGCCTACAAACAAGTACCGTCGACCTTGTTTCCAATAAACTATGGATGGGTTGTTAATGACGGTCGATACGATTTCGATTGGTTTCACGGCGAGGAATGCCCCCAAAAAGTCTGTGACATAACGGAACCGAATGAGAATCAGGCGAAGAAGACGATGACGTCATTGGTAAATAAATAAATCTTTACATCTTTAATTTGTACGTAAGACTTTCATTTTGACAAAGACATATTTATGTTGTGTTCAGAAAATAATAGAGAAGATAATTCGGACGTCGATGAAGACGTTGATTCCGATAACAACTCAGCAACTGATTCCGATACTGAATAATTGAAAGAAAAACCATATTTTTATTATCATTATTAAATTTATCGAATTTTTCTAAAAAATGATTGTTTTATTAATTCACATCATTACAATGAAATAAATCAATTATATGTATGTATCAATAATGTTTGAAGTATATATTAAACCAAAAAGTATATAAAACTATTGATACTGGGATTGACAGTTTCGATTCTTGCACATAATATACACACCGTTTCAGTTCAGTTAGACGTCATAGTGATTTTATCATATTATCAATTGTTCTTTTCAAAATATGTTAATGCCGTACTGTATCAGATGGCCATAAAGTACCCTTAAAATTGTAGCGTCACTTTCATCACTCTTAAAAGATATGGTCTGCATAAATATGTACGGCATCATTTTTTCCTACTTTATCTATGTTAATACTATTTAAAACAAGGGATAAAATGTAGAAAACTGCTATATTTCATTAAACTATAATATTTAAACTTTTGCAATAATTTGCAAAATTTCAATTTTTGCATTTTTATATTTTTTTAGAACGGTTTCTTTTGAACGGCAATACTATATAACAATTGTATTTTATAATATCATGTTAAAAGAAAAGTTCCCGTACAGGATCAAATGATTTTACAACTTTATAAATCAAGGATACGATGAAATTAAGATGATTATTGATATACATTCAAAGGAACAATCATTTTTTGACGGCATTACTTTTAATAGTACTTTTGAATGCTAGATAATGTTTTGGAACCGAAGCCGTACTTTTTTAAATCACCCCCTGGACTACGGAAAGAGAGGGAATTGCAACCGTCTATTTTTTCCCCATGTCGCATGATTTTGTACGGCGTTGCGGAATAATGGATTAGAAGCAGTATTGAAATAGTATGACACAGATGCGTACATAAATCAAATGACCAAATTTACCCCGGTAATTGTCGGAAAATAAAAAAATCCGACTTTGTGGCGCACCATTTTTTTACGGCACTGCGCGTTTTCTTATTATTTTTAATGGATCTATCGGTGGTAAGAATGCCGTACAAAAATATGTGACCAAAATGTACTCACTTACCTGTACTTTCGAATTCTCACCTGCACTCAGTTGGACAGCTTACAAGTGACGGCATAGTGCTGAATCTTATTATTTTATGCTCTTATATCGTTCTAGATAGGTCACCTGGGGTTCAAATGACCCATAAAATTTTTTTAACATGGCCCAGTCTATAAATAAACTGACAAAGTTAAAGAAAAAATTCCTTTGTAAATACCATCTACTAACATTTAGTCCAGATTTTTTAAACTGTCTAAAACAAAATAATTATATTGTGCCTTAAAAACAATGCTACTAAGCCTTTTAAGTCATCATCCAAAGAAAATTTGCAGCTCTAATGGATTTGTTCGGGTATTTAAATAAAAAGAATCGCATGATACTAAATTGGAGTTGTAAAGTGGATGCGTTAATTTTCGATCATCGATTGAACATGGCGAGCTTTGTTGAATTGGCTGTTTTGCTAGGTCTTGCTTTAGGCGTTTGGTCGTGCTTTCATAAACTTCGCTATTAAGTGTGATCCCTTTTTTATGGGTTTAATAAGCAAAACGTCTTAGTCCCAAAAATTTTTCGCTATCAACATTACCAACAAATACTGGGTTTTAGGCTTTTTGAAGCTGAAGAGCCCTTTACTAGAACTAACTGCATTGATTCTTGGTTCGTGGGACTAGTGGTACACCCACGTTTTGTCGTCTGTGGCAATAAAAGATCATCGTTTACCAAATGGTCCAAATGCCCTTAAAAATTGTTTCCTTACCAGTCACTGGTCTGGTTCAAGGAGTCGAAGAAGTCAATCTTCAATATTGTATTTTAGATAATCAAGCTTGCTTGAAAGAGGGGGATAACTTAAAAAAAGAAATAATACTTTTCAAACTTCCACAATTTTTTATTTTAAGTTTTATTTATAAAAAAGAAAACTCACATGTTTCGCAACACTGTTGTTTCATCAAAGGAGTTTAAGAGACTGGTATTACTATAAACTAAAACTGTGTTTATTAAAGGTGGGAAAATTATTATATAAATTACACTTTTGAGTTTGTTTTGATAGAGATACGAGAGAAAAAGAAGCAAAATTATTAAAAAAAAAATATTTAACTCAAAGAAAAATTTAAAAATTTTTTCTTCTAAATCTAATACAAAAAATTGAAACCTGGTCAAACTACTTTTTTGATCATAAATTTTACAGTAGATTTGTAAACTTAAGTAAAGTTGACTTCTAAAAAAACGAAGAAATTTGTTAGAAAGGTTTTAAACATAATATTCAAAATATTAATACCAATTCTTTTGAAATTTTGGTGTTGACACAGAAAGAGCACTCAAAGATACTCAGAATAACATTAAATATAAATATGAATCTTCCACTTTAATAAAAACAATTTATGAAAGAAACTTCTCCAAAGCAAGAAACAAAACTAATAAAAAAAAATTAAAATAAATCTTTATAATATTGTATTTTAACTGACAAAGGCAATACTGTAATAGCTATTGATAAAACAGATTATATTCAAAAACTTTAGATTTCTTAGACCCAACTAAATACATACAATTGAAAACAGACCCACGAACAAATACCAAAAAAAAAATTAGAAAATATTGGAAAATTTAAGTTTGTTTTCTGAAAAAGGATCTACAAATTAACACCCCATGAATCTTTGCCTCCTAAGATATTGCTTATAAAATTTACAAATTGGGAACTGGGTAAGACCAGTCGTTTCATTTGTCTCAGCTCCTTCATAACCTCTAAATGCTTAATTAACATTAATAATACCTAATTCTCTGCAAAATACGCTATCAAAAATTCTACGATTTAGTCAATAAAATTAAAGACATAATTCTACCAAATAACGCTAAACTGGTTTCATTTGATTTAATCTATTCCCTAGTATTCCCTTAAACCTAAAAATTGTTGAAAACTTTGATAAGTAACAATGTTAATTTAGTTAAAAAACAAGAAATAATTAACGCCTTAGAAGCCTGAGAACAAAACATTTTGAGTTCAATGATAAATTGTATACAAGAGGTCTTATCATGGGTAACCTTAAGTCCTCTACAGAAATTTTTTGGGTTCAAGAATCTATTTTTAAAAATCCCTTTTAATAAATTTATTTTTTTAAAAGATGTTGATGATGTTTTAGCATGTTTTTCGGGGATAAAAACTAAAAGTTTTTTGATTTTATAAAACATAATGAAAACATAAAATTTACAATAGAAAAAAAGCAGAATAATTGATAAAAATTTCTTTTTTATATCAAAAAATCCAAAAACATGACTTTTTTTTTTCCATAAACCTACTCATACTGATATTACCATTCACAATATTCATGTCATCCAATACAACAAAAATTAGCTTCTTTCAGTATGATTCATCGATTAAAACATTACCCTTTTAAAAAAAGTTAACTTTCAAGAATTAAATATAATTAAACAAATTGCCGTAAATAATGAAAACACTTAAAAAAATAATTAAAAAAATTTTAAAAAAAAATAAAAAAAAGCAAAAAAAGTTTATCCCACCATAAAAGAACCAAAAATAATTACAAAGTGATTACATATTTAAAGTCATATTAGTAGTAAATAATTTTTAAAAAACACTTAAATATTAATGTTGCCTTTAAATCCGTTAATAATTTGGGGGAAGTATTTTAAAAAACAATAAAACAAAAACCAAAAAAGGGAAAGAAATGGTTAAAAATTTAAAAATGAAAATGACTGCCCAAAAATTTTACAAGGACAAACGGGTGGGAAATTTTTTGATAAACGTTAATGAACATTATTCTAGTTTTGTTAAAAAAAAAAGATTCTAATTATCCAACCATTTATGAAGAACAACATTCATTTAATTTTAACTATGACATTCTCTTTTATTGAAAAAAGTGAAAAATTAAATTTGCTAGAATCCATGGAAATAAACAAGCCCCAAAATTCCAATATTCTTAAAAAAATCAATTAGACTTAAATTCTTCTCCATTAACTGTTTTATTAATAGGTAAATATAAAATTGGTTTTTCCTATTGTAAATATCTACCTTTATTTGTGTACATGTTGGTTGGTTTTAGTTTATAGTAATAATTTTTCCCTTAAACTCCTTTGATGAAGCAACAGGTTGTGAAACATGTCGAGTTTTTTTTTGTAAAAAAAAACAAAAAAAAAAAAAATTGTGGAAGTTTGAAAGATATTTTCTAAGTTATCACTCTATAAAGGGAATTCCACCAAGAAAAAGCGATTTCAAGTTGCTTTGAAAGCCCTGAAAACAGCAGTAAATATTTTGAAAAGTCCTATAGCTTTTTAAGTTTTTGCCTCAACTGATTTTTCTCTTCTTGGGTCGTTCTAAATCGTGTCTCAACCACATCGAAATTATTTCGACCCATATTTTTCTTCAGAAAAGCGCCGTCCCTACCGTACCCCTGGGTCAGTCTTTTATCTATAAATTTTGGTCCAGTTTCCTAAGGAGAGAGAGAAATTAGAGAGAGAATTTTTATAACCGCGCGATACTATAACTATCACTCATTTTTGAAACAAAAAATATTGTTAAAACATATTTTTGCATTTCAGCCAAGCAACTGACAAACAAACCAAAACCTTTCTCTTAAAAACTGAATTCAAATGCAGTTAGTTTTTAGGCGTAAGACTTTTTTTTTAAACAAACGGCTACATTTTCCAACATAGATTTTTGAATAGTCTTCTTTCGTCTGAGTTTTCCAAATATTTATTTTATGTTATTGTGAAATCAGAAGGTTCCTGGTATCGGATGTTCTGTCGTCAGAGACAAATATTACGAAAAATTGTTTAAAATTTATTAAAAAAGTTTAAGAATGCTGCCTTGACTAAAATGTTATGTTTGCGTTTTTTACATATTTAAATATTAATTAAGATTACGTTATTTTTTTTTACATAATATTTTTTGTGAAAATTCCCATTAATCGATCAGTTTTTGTCACACGATATAATTTTTTGGTGAATACTCTTAGACGCATTTTCAAGGTGTTACCAGAATTTTACAATATTAAATGTAATTTAATATTTAGATGCTTTTTTCAAAGGTTAAAAGATGACCGTGATGGAAGGACAAATAAAATTAAGCAATTGTATTATTTTAACGTATCCTGAAAATAAAAATATCAGTTTTGTTGTGGTAATTATGATGAGTTAACAATGTTTTCCTTCTAATCATTTATTTAAACATTGCATAAATATAGTATGACTTCTAAAAGTTTTATCGTAATGGAATAATCTAATTTGTTACATCTCGATTCTCAGTTGGTTGCAGGGTAATGAAAAAATTCAATAATTGCCATATTTTAAAATATTTTGAAAATCATAAAATTATACATGTGTCAGTACAGATTTTGCCAGAAAAGATTAACAGCAGATCCTTTATTCATCTCACACAACTGTACTGAAATAAGTTCAGTAGTGGATTTACATTAGGGGCACTCGGGGCATTAGCCCAGGGCGGCAAATTTTCTGGGGCGGCGAAGTTGCTTTAAAAAGTGGATTTGTGCTGAAATTATCTTCGTTTTATAATAAATAAAATAACTTTTTTTAATATTAATATTATGTTTAGAATTATTGTACACGTTGTAATTTTATCAACAAAAAATTTTTGGTGTCTCAAATTTTATAAACTAACAGCCGCAAAATCACAGGTCTGAAGACACAGTAGTGTCTCGCGTAAAGTGCGCGTTTAATATATGAGGCGTGAGACTACGTGTCTCTTCTATCATATGTCATCATAACCTCAGGATATATTTACCCTCATATTTATCATAATTACAGGTCCATTGACGCTTGACACGGATTTCTAATTTTTTTATTACTTTTATGCATAAAAATATTTTGAAGAAGAAAAAATATCAGAGTTTGTCCAAAAAGTAATAAAAGTAGTAATAATACTGAACAAAAATCCTGTTAAAAATTATGCAGATACTGTGTTTTAAAATAAAACAGTTAAAATTATATTTAACTTTATATTCAATTTAAATCGGTATGGTTTAAGCAAAAAAATATTAGTAAAACGGTTGATCCAACAGGCCATTCCTGCAACTTTTCGCTAATTCCAAATTTACAAATAAATTTCACGGAAATTTTTCTAGTGACAGGAGAAAGCCTCCTGAATTTTGGGCCAAACTTTTGAAAAATGTAAAGTTGTCCAAATATAAGAAATTTTTTTGATGATACAAAATGTCTCCTAAATTTCGCGCAGTATTTTTGAAAGATGTAAAAAATGGTTCTAATATTAAAAAAAAACTCAAAAATATCTATATAATGATTGGGAGTGAGTATTGGGAGGGGGGGAGTCCGATGCTTTTAATTTATACGAGGAACTTCCTGGATGTACAAGAAAGACCATGCACTGAATTTGTACAGAATTTTTAAAAGGTGTAAAGTGGTTCAAATACAAAAGAAAAATCTTTTTTTTTAATTTTTCAACAACGATACCTCTCGAAAAAACCAAATAATTTTGACATGTTTGGTTAGCTCTGGTTAGATCGCCCGCCTGGTTTTTTAAGGTTAAGAGCTAATTAGTTTTTGGGATCGGTCGGTATGCGTTTCAAAGTTATTTTTTAAAAAAATATGTATTTTTAATAATTTTATTTTTGGGTTTTCTCAAAATCTATCGGTCGGAATCATTTCGAATAGTATAGAAAATCTAAGTTTGGTGAAGTCCTCGATACAAATGCATATTCTTCAGTGCTCGGCGAATTTCAGATCGTTGCTTTAGATATATTTAAGGCTTTTGAATAGGTTTGGCTTGATGTGTTTCTTAACAAACTTCCTTTCAACAGTCTTTTAACTAAACCTTATTTTTGGTTCTTTACCTTTGTTTTATAACATGATTGTTACTCAGTATCTTTCTAAAAGTACAATAACACTTAAAAAAGAAAACGATAGTAGTCTAAAATCGTATTAAGTATATACTTTTTGTAAGTCACTAAAAACCAGGTTACAGTAGTTTGAGAAATGGCAAGGCCCGTGTAATTTTTCTTACAAATTAAAGCACCAGCATAGTGGTTTAGATTTAAAGCATTTTGGTATTTAAAAAAAGTTTTCTTGTATGTTCAGTTATTATAGCCAATGCTCGAAATGATGCCATCCAGCTTGTATGTGCAGGGTTTCTCTGTTATTATTAAAGAGAGATATTTGCGGTTTTTGCAAAGGTCGCTACTAACAAAAAGATTTATTAAATAATATTAAATTTAAATTAATATTTAATATATAAAATAAATTAATTTTTTTTATTTTTATTATTTAAAAATAAAAAAAAAAAATTTTTTATATTTTTATAAAAATTGGGGTTTTTCCACAAGTTTTCTTGGAAAACCTAAATTAAAATTTTTTTAGGTCTTTTTATATAAAGTTCCAATTCCAAACAAAAAAACAAAATTGTAAAATTTCATATTTTCCAATTTTAAAATTAGTTAAAAAAAATTTTTATGGAAGTTAATAAAATTAATTTTTAAATTTTTGTAATTGGGGTAAAAAATTTAAAAATTAAATAAAACCGGGCCCTCTAAATAAAACTTTTAACAAAGGAACAAAATTTTTATTTGTTTTGAACCAAAAACCCCGAAAAAGGAAACCATATTTTTTAAATAATTAAATTAAAATATATATATATATATATATATATATATATATATATATATATATATATATATATATATATATATATATATATATATATATATATATATATATAGGATTTTTTGCGACAGCCGTTTTTAACTACTGGTTAATAGCAGTTCTTTCCCCTACCATTCTAACCGTGCTTAACTCGCCTATCCTCGGTTAAACGAAACGGTTTACGTATATCACGCGTGTGTCAACTTACATACTAATCGTTTAACACACTTTTCAGTTTAAATCCAAATGTAAGGTCTTTGGAGAGTTCAGAAATAAGTCAAAAAGATAAGATATAAACCAAATGCTTCATTCAATAAGATATTAGTTATTTCCAAGTCAACTGCAATAAGTAAATCTTTTCCTCTATAATTTAAATATAATTGCACTAATTCGTCCATTTGGAAATTAATTAATAAGTCGAAAAATCTGCAATCCAAATAGTTGTTAAACCTTAGCAAAAAAATCACAAGAACCAAAACCATTACATTAATTTGACACTTGACATAACCATTATTAACGCTCTCCCGACTAGTGGCGATAGCCGTACTGGGTAGAAAGTATTGACGTAGATACTGACGTCATTACACCTTCCCCTACGTTATCGCTTCTCGCCAAAATAAACCGGTATGTTAACTGTCCTAACAATTTTCAACGCGGTATGTCGCCAAAATTTGTTTACAGATTTTTCATGGCTCTCTTTATTTTTTACATACAGGGCCAATTTTTTTTCCATTTTTTCCCTTCACGAATTTCACTTATCTTATAACTTACGATAAAAGTAAAAACTAATTTTAGTAGGCATTTTTACGTAGAATCCAGTGCTGTAGTTAGATTTTTTTTCAAATTTAATATTATTAAGATATGAACCAAATATGTTTTTTCTTATGGAACACCCTGTATACCTTTAAATCATTAATTTAGATCGGATGGAAGCTTTTTAAAAATATATTATAGTTATATATTAGTACGTAGTTATTTTATATTTTAAAATTAAATTTTGCATAGTTGGCCGTTATATAAAGACTTTATAAACAAAAGAATAAAGAAAGCCGTTAGTCATCCATAATCCATTCATTTTTAATGTTGCATTAAAAGGTTTAATTTAAAACACATAAACCAGGGGACGTTAAATTAAATTATAATATTTTTTTGACTGATTTCTGGCCATTATAAAATAAGCTAAGTTTTAGTAAAAACCGCATCGCGATATCTCCTTCGTTATTGCCTTAAAAAATGTAAAAAATTGAGAACCTACATCGACTAAGTTAACTTTGCAAAAAAAACCAATCACACAGCAATAGTAACCGACGTAATTTTAATTACGATTCACCTTTTTCCCACTTAGCACAAAATTATTAACAGGTCGATTCTTCCTTCACACTTCATCCAGACTTAGTCCAGAAATTGAAGACCTGAAAGTATCCAAAACTGTAAATAAATCTGTACAGTTTTCATTGGTGGCGCAATTTTTAGGTCTTCGCGGATGCTTTCGAGCGAGAAAAAGTTTATCACGATTCCGACGTGGAAACCCGCTGAAAATGACCCCCAAGTATCAAAAATGAGTTTCCCGCGAATATCTGCCAAAATATGCGAACTAGAAAATTTTTGTTGGGACAATAAATGAAAATCACCTCAAAATCTACAAAAATGCTTACCATTTTTTTCGCAACACCAATATTTTTCGCAAAACCGGCCGTCGAAAAATTTATAACATTCCACACTGGATAGATGTGGTAGTTTCTTATCGAATTTCTGGTCCACGGGTTTGGAAATGCATTGTTGTCTGTCTGTGGAACTTTATTAAAAAGAAAAAAGAACATTTAGAAACTAGACACTCTAAGCTTTCAAATGATGTGCATTGAAAAGCATTTCAATACATGATGAGTTTTTGATACGCGTTTATTCTACAGAGTTTCTCCGAAACGGCTAAAAATGCAGATGGGCAAAACAATTTTTTATCAAAACGCAAAAAAATAATGAAGGAAATTTTCTGGGATCATTGAACACTTGCTAAGGTATCATTATAAAAAAGAAATGTTAATAAAAATCATTTTTTTTACAATATCAATAAATTAATGAGATACTTTCAAAATATTGTCAAAAAAAGATTGACCGCTTTTTTTAATATTCTATAAAAATCAGAATGGACCCAAACTCATATGCAATGATAGGTACGGGTTTTCCCAATCCGATAAACTTTGAACGATTAAAAAATGTACATTATTGCTCGAGTAATGGAACAATTCGTCCGCCCGCTTATAAGTGAATTCTTTTTCTTGTTTTATTGTTTTTAATGATGTTTGTTTGCTCGTTGGCCCTTAAACAGACTTTAAAACTAGTTTTAAACCAGTCCTAAGCCTAAATGTAGTGTAAAGAAAGGCTGGTAGTGTTTAGAATTTTTCCTACGACCACTTAGGAAAATGAACATATTCGCACTCTCTACTGCTTCGGAAACATGCATATTTCACACGCATACTGATTTTCATTTTCCTCTCTAGAGAGGAAAACATTTTCCCCTCTAAAGAGGAAAATAACTGACAACCAACTATGTCTTAAATATAAGCTTTAAATCGTTTTCAAACAGAATTATATCTAGTACGCCATGAGTTACGCAACAAAAACAAAACGTAGTCCTAGCGCGTCAGTCGAGTGACAATTTAATTTGATCGTTTGTTGTTGGTATTTAACGTGATTTAATATAAAAAATTCGGCTAAAATGGAGACTGATAGTGAAATAGAAAATACACCACCAGAAATTATACAAGCCACCCAAAAAACATCACTAAATTTACTGCAGAATAATTATTTTTCCTCTCTAGAGAGGAAAATACTTTCCTCTCTAGAGAGGAAAATGTATTCCACGAGTAAATAGATTGCAACATAAAAAAAAATAAAATTGAGGTCAATATTTTGTGGTCGTAGGAAAAATAGTGTACACAACTCGTTAGAAAGTGACTTTTCCACACTCGTGTGATTTTCGCACTCGGCTTCACTTTCCACACTTGTTGTGTAATATACTATTGTGTTAAGTGGGCAGAAAGTTAAATCGTAATTAAATTATGTGAATTGGTTTTTTTTGCAAAGGTACTTTGATTAGGTCCTCGAATTTCTACATTTTCTTTTTTAAATCAAAAACGGATGGAGATATCGAAATGCGGTTTTATTAAAATTTGGCTAATTTTATAGTACCTACGAATCAGTCAAGAAAATATTACCATTCTATTCAAAACTTTTTTTTAAATTGACAAGAATATGCAGCCCCCGCAGATAACGTTACCTAGATTATGTGTTTTAAATTAAACCGTTTAATAAATTTTCTTTTAAAAGTTCATGAAATTCTCTTTTAAACAAGATTAAAAATGTTTAAATAGGTTTAATGGTTCACGAGATATTAAAATATAAATAGGGAATGACAGATACGAAAAAATGTCACAAAGCAAAATAATACAGTATTACTCAGGCTATCCAATGGTTTTTTCAAAGTTATATATAGCTTATCGTCTAAATTTCTGAGATAACGTAAACTTTATGTTTCTTCATTGCACTTACGCCCTCTAGCGGTTGAATTACGAACTTTAAAATAATATTCAGGCATTTCCCTTGCCTACTTTAATAATACGGATTTTTCCCAAACCTCTAGACCTTACCATTGTCTAGATACACCCCCTAACCTTTAGTAGCCAAATATTAATTTATTTCTTATGTCGTTTAAATCTACATTAAATTTAATACAAATCCGTAAAAAATTATTTTAAATACATTTTCCTA
>JAHBCN010015297.1:0-21172 GCA_019359885.1 Listronotus oregonensis
GAGGAAGGTTGCAGACTTATCGTGCCAAGGCTGCCTCTAGTAGGTATATGTTTAAAAAGTTAGCTTGTACCATACTTGTATATATGATTTGTATATATGATAATTGTGATTTGTAATTAAAAAAATTAAAAGATTATAATAAGTTAAAATCATAAAAAGAGCCCAGTAAATATAGCTTAAACCAAAAATCATCAGTAAAAGTTTGTTGAAGTAATAAAAATGATTATTTAATCTAGTGCAGACAGTTTTACAAATTATCTAAATATTGGTCAAAACATCTGAGCATACAGCTATATAGAGCCAGCCTTGCCGCTGAAAGGGAAAGAAGAACATGTGTATAACCTTTCTCTTTCGCCGACCAATTATCACGCAGAACAGGGGTATATATACTTAAACATAAATATTTGCCGTAGTGACCGCCTCGATGAGACATTTAGCGTTTTGAGAACTTATCATCCATTTGCGCGTCGTGAGCTTTTTGGAGTTCCTAAGAAAAAATACCCATAAAAACCATATTAAAGGTTTCCAAAAATAATTTGATGCATTTTACAATTGGTTTTACCACTCCTAGAGTTGGCAATTTAAAGTGTACAGGTCGTTATTCAAAAATAAAAAAAAATCTTTTTAAACTTAAAAGAGATTAATAAAGCAAAGAAATTATGGCTTAATTAAAGCATAATAGGTAGTTGTGGTTAGTTGTGTTTACTAAAAAACTACCAGCGGTTAACCTTTCCAAAATACCATTGTCAAGTGCAGGTTTAAAAACAAAAAAAGCGCTTTGTTCAACCTCTTTTAAAAGCACAAACTAAAGAAAATTTGGGTAGCTGCGACCGGTGTAATTGATTTAAAAATAAAATAAAAATTAAAAGCAGCTATATTTAAAAAAAAATATTTTATAAAAAAGAAACGGTAGCATTGGAACTCGAACCCAAACTTTTTAGTGGTAAAACAAATCCGTCCAACTTAACTTAACTCAACAGATTGCTTCTTTATTAATATTAATATGTAAATTTCATAGTATTTACAATATATTTACAGTCCTAATTATCCATTTTCCTTATTCAGGGTGGGGATAACGAGTTAGCCGGTTCGTTCTTTTGGAGGTAGATAGAATAATGCATGGTCGTTTCCCGGGGGAACCTTACAAACGACAGGGAAGCCTGTTTTGCTCGTAGAGCTTAAGGCAGTTTCGTTTATAAGAATTTTATTATTTTAGCAGGAAAGGGCCTGCAAAAATCTGCTTGATTTGGCTCAGGTAAGCGTAGCGCGCCAAAACTAAGTTTATTTGGTGCATTCATACTTCTTTCACTCTTTGTTTATTCATTTAGTTCATTGGCTCTCTATAAACAATTTTTCATTTTCTCATGTTATTTTTTCTACATAATTTGCACATTTTTTTTTTTTAATTTTAGCTTGCTTGCTCTAAAATGGTATTTACAAAAGTATAACTGATGTTGTTTTGATGGATTTCACTTACTACACTGTTGTAGAGACGGTAACACTTGAGCCACTGGGTCAGTAAATGAAGTAACTCTTAACTATAATATAAGCTGCGTTTAAATTCTTAAAGTCTTATTTTTTGAATTAACATTTAAGAGGGTTATTTCTTGATTTAACTCGTTAGCGAGTTTTATTATTTTAAGGCGTAAACATGCTTAATGTTACTAACTAATACACCCAGTCTTATTCCATTACCAAAGTTCCTTCCACTTTAATTACGTAAGTCTTTGCTAGTTACACCCAAAGATTCGAGCTTGCCCTATTGTTTATAACACATTTCACTGTATGGCCGATAAGGCTTTTTAAAAAATCTCTCTCTTAGCTTTGTTTTGTCTACGCTAGTTTGGGACACAACAACATAAAAAGTCAGGTTAGCGGCAACATCCTGCACTAGAGAACAGACCAGAAGATTTTCCATTACTCATTCCACAAAAACTTCGAGATAAAAATTCCAGATCGAAGTGAGTGGCAGCAACCCGATCTCCCCGGCACGGTTGGAGACATCATCTGGTATACGGATGGTTCCAAAACCGGGCAGGAAACTGGAGCGGGCGTGTACACACATGAGGAATTCACAATTCTCCATTCCACTAGGAACACACAGTACTGTATTTTAAACAGAAATACATGCTTTACTGCATTGTGCAAAAGAAAATAACAGGAGGGCTTACAAAAACAAGCGGATCTGCATAATGACAGTCAGGCGTCACTAGGGGCACTAGTAAACCACAAAGTGACGTCCAAGCTGACATGGGAATGCCAAAAAGAACTGGAGGTCCTGGGAGAACGCAACAGGGTAACTCTCCTGTGGATACAAGGACATTCGGGAATAAAAGGCAACGAAAAAGCGGCTGAGCTAGTGAGACATGGATCATCCAGACCATACTTTGGATCAGAACCTGCCTTTGGAGTGACCAAAACCACAGCACGAGGGCAAGCCAGGGAATGGATCCGAAACAAACACAAGGAATACTGCAAAAACCTTGGTCGAATAAGACATGGAAAGGGCTTCATAAAGGGCCCATCCAAAAGAACGAAGGAAAAACTACCCAGACAAAGTAGGAAAAGACTTCGCATAACAGTAGGGTTGCTAACAGGGCACGATAACCTAAGAAAGCACCTACACAAGATAGGCTCATACAATGGGCTCCCAAGTTGCAGAATGTGCGACGAGGAGGAAGAAACAGCCTACCACATACTGTGTGAATGTGAAGCGTTATTTGGGCAACCGAAAATGAGCCAACAGGAATATATCAACCAACCAGGTCTCAGGGTTAGAGAGACTTGTAGAAGGACCAAAACTAATGGGAGGATTGGAATAAAAGACAATGGGAGATTAGGCACAAAAAGCCCAAGAGGCTGCGCTGCCTTCGGTAGTGAAAGACGGCTCCCAGAATGAAGAAGAAGAAAAAGCTTTGTTTTGATTCTCGTTAAAAACGGTTTTGAAACCGTTTGCATATGCTCATTTAGAAATTATTGTTTTAGTTCTAATAAAATCAAATTTAAACTAAAAATTCGGTGTTTTGGGTCAGTTTTCAAACTCCTTGCGATTAGTTCTAGAACAGTTAAAGCGGTTCGCACTCTTAAGTAGAGACGGTTTAGGGACTGACAGTTCGCATATGCGCAATTGGTTTATTTTTAATTAAGGTTAATAAAGAATGTAATTATTATGATTTCTTATATAAAATATATGTTAAATTTTTTTGTCGGGTGTTGGAATTTAATTAAGAAATTGATTCGTTTAAATTAATGGATTGGGGTCAATCCATTTCAAATCACCCAGGCTAAGTTGCTTAACATTTTTTTTTATTTTTATATCATGAATTCCCTATACAAAGACAATCACAAAACACATTGAAAAATTTTTAGATGCGAAATTTTTTTGGCGGCCCTTTTTAAATCGATATTTAACGAATTTTAAAAGAAAACGGCGTTTGCAAACAATTTAATTGCCAAGTTGTTTTTTTAATATATTAGATTAATTTAAAAACCATTGTATTTAGCATAAAATGTTCTTTAGGAAGGTACAATTTTAAATTTTTCATAATGCAAGCAAATCATTAAAACGTTTCCTGTAATATCTCGGAAAACATTGACAAGTTTCACTTTTGAAAGACCACAAATTTTAATGAGGAAAAGAGACTTACTATTAATTAGCTATTTCTCTGTAACTATATTTAGAGTAATAAAGCAGTAAATTTGAGTAAAAGCGCTGCCCTTTGACACACTTATTCATTTGCCAGTTAGCACACAAGAACTTAATGTAATTACAATTGACATTGCTAAGATAATTTTTAATTCGTATCACATTAACAATCAAATAACTATATAGTATTTTTATTTTTTAAGAACAATAAACATGACATGATTAAAAACTGAACTTATAGAACTTGTTCACTAGTCAAAGTGCTATCATGTCCGAGCAGTGGATGTGAAGGCGGAGTTCATGTTACCAGTTGCAGTCTTGTAGAGACATGTAGGAACTAAATAAAATGTCCGCTTGCAAAACTCTTTTAATTACTTGTAGCAACATGAAGGACCTAGCTCTAACCTAGGTAACTGGTAAATGATATGTTTTAAAAATTATTTTAGCAATGTCAATTGTAATTACATTAAGTTCTTGTGTGCTAACTCGAAACAAGTGTGTCAAAGGGCAGCGCTTTTACTGAAATTCACTACTCTATTACTCTAAATATAGTTGAGTCTCAGTCACGATCTTTTTATGAAATATTTCTTTTAATATAAAGAAAATTGTGTTAAATTTTCATTTGTTTTTATTCAGTCCCTTTTTAGATATTTATCTTTAAAAATAAATGTTAACGTGTTTTTTGTCCTTTTTTGAAAAGCTCAGAAAATAAACTTGTCAATTCTTAGGGCTGAAACTTTAACAGGAGGCAGTAATCTAAGTATTTAATACAGAAATAGCTAATTAATGGTGAGTCACTTTTCCTTCATCAAAATTGGTGGTCTTTAAAAAGTGAAATTTGTCAATCTTTTCCGAGATATTGGAGGAAATGTTTTAATGATTTGCTTGCATTATAAACAATTTAAAATTATACCTTTCTAAAGAACATTTTCTGCTAAAAACAATGATTTTTAAATTATTTTAATATCTTTAAAAATAACTAACTTGGCAATTCAATGATTTGCAAAAGCCGTTTTCTCCTAAAATTCGCTCAACCGCCATTTTAAAAATGGCTTCCAGAAAAAAATTATCGCATATATATTTTTTTTAATGTGTGTTTTGTGATTGTTACTGTATAAGTAATTCATCTAAAAAATCAGAAATGTTAAGCAATAAATTTTATTTATATTGGGTGATTTGAAATGGGATGACTCAGGGGCTATAACGTTTTGCCTCTAAATCCACGCCATGGTTTTATTAATTTTGTGTAATATCTTATATATTGATAAAAAAAAATGGTATTTTCTTGCTTAAACATTGCAACTTGGGGTTATATTGACTAAAATAATGTGTTATCATGTTCATGTGGTTCATGTCGTGTTTCCTTGGTTTGGTTTTTTGGAATAAATAACGTTTTAGGAATCATGATACTGCGCAATTTATTCTGCGCAGTTCGAGAATCGTTTAGAACAGGTTCTTAATTTATGAACCAAAACAAACCTATTGTCGTATCAGCGCCGTGGACTTAAAGTCAACAGAAAGGCGTCTTAAACATTAATCATTTGGTATTTGTTCATTTTTGATAATTTCTAAAATCCATTACCAGTGTGCATTGCAGTGCATTTAAAATATATTGTCAAATTTATTAACTTATACTTATTGAAAAATACCTGCCACATTGTAAAAAGAGAAAAGTGAGTATAAAACCAGTGTGGAAAAGGTAAAACGAAATAGAAGTTTATTTTAATATAAAAGAAAGGAAGTACATTACCCGTGAAAACAACTAACATTGATTTCCCATTTTAGTTCTTTCCAAAATTGCTTTATCTGTACCTCATTTATCATTTTAACTTTTATCACTTAAACCTAAAAAATGGGAATAAGTTGTGTGTTTTAGTTTAAATCTTTTGAGTTAAATATCATGTGTTTAAGACTGTAATTAAAAAAAAACCTTTTTTTGTTTTTAACAAATTATAGCATACAAGGTTTTTTTTAATATGGCTACAATTTTTATTTTACATACATCTATTTACATTTTGTTTTTAGACAACATAGAAAAAAATGAAGTATAATATTTATTTTTTACTAGTGTGTAAAGGTACGTGCACGAAATAACTATTAAACAATTACAGTTTTAAAGGGTACCAATATTTATATACAGTGTGTCTACTTAAGTTGGCAACATATGGGAAACTTTTTTATTATTAACTTTACAAAAAAAAATATTCTTTTTCTGTAGTAATAGTAAAGTAAAGTACTTTTATATTTAACAATATCAAAAATTGTTATAATGAAAAGCTGTTTGGTTTTAAAAATAAGGTTTAAATATGCAGTTGCAATAATTTATATTATATTTTTTTATTTCTCAAAACATCTCTACTCGAACAAAGAAAATTTAACCGTAATTATTGTACATGTACTCAAGGATGCTCTGACAAGAAATGTCAGAAAGAAATTATTGTACATATATTCTGGGATGCTCTGCAAGAAATATTTAACATTGGTATTCAAAACATCAGTTGTATTTAGCAAAATTTGATAGGAATCGAGTAGAAATGCCAGCAAAATTTGTATTTTTTTTTTTCAATTAGAAGGATATAATACAACCTTGTATAAAATTGAAAAAAATGATATCTGTTGATTGCATTTTAAGTTTTAGAACATGCAGAACCTTTTATAAATAATAACTTTTTTGTTGCCAACTTAAGTAGAAACACTGTATATTTTTTATTAATCTTAGGTTAATATTAAGGAAATCAGTTTTATATGCAGTTAACGTTAACTATGTTGGTATTTTAAATACTAATTTAAATACGTGAACTGCTAAAAAATAGTTAGAATAATTATTTTTGTATCATTAGCATAAGGAACAATAAAATATTGTAAGAAAAAAATACTTTGCATCTTTAAAATTTAAAGGCTAAGAGCCCATTTTAATTACATTTTATAAAATTAAAAATCATAATATCAAGCCTAATAAGTTAAATACAGCAAGTAAACCCAATTTAATTTTAAAAAAATGTTTAAGTTAAAATTTTAAAAATATATATCTGTATTACAAAAATTATAAACTTATTTTATTACGCCAAGTTTTCTTTAATATTCTGGAAATATGGCAATTTATTTTTATTAGTAATTAATAAATATTTTTAAACGCAAAACAAAAAAAAATCTGTAATGAACTAAAGATTTAAAAAAATATTCCTTTTATATCATTTAATCCCTGTTCATAAGAAAATAATATACTAAAGTGAAATGGGTGGTGCTATAAGGTCACGCGGTATTATTTACGGAAGCGCAATTTTGACCGTTAAGTTATGCGCGACACAAGATGATAATTCCGCGTATAATTAAAAATACCGAAGAGAATCGAGTGGCGCACAGTTTTTTCTCTGTTTATATTTTTTGAAGGGAAATTTATTTCAATCATTGTCAGAAATTTTGTTGCATTTCTCTTAATCGTTTTTTTTATATAACTAATTTTAAAATTTTGGGATGTCGAATACAAGTGAAAAAGAACTGAAATGGCTAAGATTCTTAGCCGATGTTGACCTTGCACTAGTTAGAAAATGTATAAGTCAATTTGCTTAAAGATGTAAAAAAAGGAAAATGACACAAAAAATGCTTTTAAAATCTTAGAAAAATTAAAGGATCATCGCATCGAATAATAATTAAAATTACTGCTTCAATATCATCAGCATTGCCTTCGGCAACCCGTAATTTTCTAGGTTTTGGTCCATAATTACGATTAATGGTACAAAGAAAAGCGAATAAACTAACGCTTTGTCATACGGCGCCTTCTTAATCTCTAAAAACACACACTAAATACTACGTGCGGTAATCAAATAGCCTCTAACTTAAAGCGCTAATCAAAGCACCCTTAGAATATTATAAATGTAGAGTGTAAAATATGCCTTATTTTTATTAATTTTTTTGGTTTGAAATGACAAAATAATTTTATAGCAGGTGATTCCTACAGATAGCTTGCTACCATACTTTTTTACCTTCTTTTCTCTCGCATCTCGCATATTTGCAGGATCCCTATATTATAGAAAACAGTGTTTCCAATTTGCGTTTGCTGTCAGTCTGTTTGCTCCTTACTACTAAATTTCCAGAAAAGAGAGATCTTTTAGCTTTAAATTTATTAGTATACGTGTATAACGGCGTAGGGGATAAGAGGGGTAATGGTTTATATTTTATATAATTCTTAAGTAATGTTTCTTCTTTGCTTGCTATTTAAATGGAGTAGGTTAGGTTAGGTTAGGTTTAAAGTGAGTGGACTTTTTTACGCCCTCCACTGCGTCCGCTCGGTCTATTGTGGCTCACACTTTTTTATACTAAATTTCCAGAAAAGAGAGATCTTTTAGCTTTAAATTTATTAGTATACGTGTATAACGGCGTAGGGGATAAGAGGGGTAATGGTTTATATTTTATATAATTCTTAAGTAATGTTTCTTCTTTGCTTGCTATTTAAATGGAGTAGGTTAGGTTTAAAGTAAGTGGACTTTTTTACGCCCTCTACTGCGTCCGCTCGGTCTATTGTGGCTCACACTTTTTTATATTTCTCTCAATAGAATCAGACTTCTAATAAATTCGATATCAGATTAGGAGAGAGTTCCTACATTTACTCTTACTTGTGTCGCTACCGAACACGAGCACAATATGTGTTCTGGTGTCCCCGTCTCCTGGAGAGTATGACGTGCAGACAATTAGATCCGTCAAGCCCTCCTCTCCCGGTCTAGTAACGTGGGTAGCTACCAGGTTCTTGTTACCAGATGTTTCTTCTGAGGCCGCATCTCTGGCCTTACCCTATGAAAACGGTCCTACCCGCTTTCTGTTTAAAGCTAGAACACCCTTTTTCCTATAAAGGCGGTTCTGTCCGCCTTCTGTTTGGATTCAGGGATCTCTTTCTAAGCACCAATTTCCAATTTATTTCCAATTTAATAATGCTTTTATTTATAACTTATTATTTACAATGTCAACTTATAACTACTTTATATACAATAAATGTACATCTTTGCGCTCTTCCTTTTACCTTTTCAGGTCTTGGAAGAGAGAATGCCGGCCAGTTAAGAACTGGGCGGGGGCGAGATGGAGCCCGTGGGTAGCATAGGGTTGTTTTGATTCGTTCTTTCAGCTTCCACCGGTGTGACCATACAAAAGCTATTACATTACTTATTCCCAATAATGGGTTAAAAGGTGTTATTTAAAGTCTGCTATAGTTTATATTTTATATGTGGTTTTTAGGGCAGGAAAAAGTTAACTAAAAAACCTGCTCGAGTGGTTCTTTCTAAGCACCTGTTTGTTCGGGGTGGATTAGCCCTTCCCCGGGAAACAGGCGCCTTTCGAATCGGATTCACCCGTTTCGGTCGACGCACCTTTGTCAGCTTATGACCTTGGGTGGCACCTCTCGAAACCGATTTATCCGTTTCGGTCAGCGCACCTTTGTCACTTTTTTCCTATGAAAGCGGTTCTGTCCGGTTTATGTTTGGAGCTAGGGAGGTAATAGTCCCCCACGGCAGAGCCCCGCATTACCGCAGTAAGGCTGAGAGGTCACCCTGTATCTCGGAGGCACCGTTGGAGACACCTTCTTAAGCACAGGATGTCATTCACTCATCAGCACGGTATGCTAACACCTTGAGTTAAGCCTTGTGTTCATCTTAGCTTAGGATCCCGTTCCATACGCTAGCCAAAAGAGTTGCCGATAACCAGCAACTCTAGCGCATGTCCCAAAAGATTCTACTGGGCCCAGCCACGACAACGACGTGTGAACACAGCGGTAAAGTACCTAACTTTATAAATAAAAAATAATAAAATAAGAAATGACCATTTTTTAAAGTCGTTTAAAGTAGCAGGATTTTGTATCATAATAAATCGAGACTTTTTTAAATTCTATTTCTGGCGACAAAAATACTAAATTTTGCATGTCAACGTAACTGCCAAATCTGCTTTTTTTAACAAATTTGCTTGTTTTAAAGGACCCTCGACTGCACTGGTAATGTTCTTACATACAAGGTTCTGCAATAGTGCGTCAAGCATCTATATCTCCTGTATCAATTAGGTTAGAAATTTCGTTTGAACATAACGTACAGGGTTTTCACATATTTTTTGACACTCACTAACAACGACAACTAAAAAAGATGGAAAAGAAAATTCTTGCATAAAAGTTTCATAGTTTTTTATTAATTATCTTTTGAGCATAACAATAGAAATAAATAAACATTAAAAACTTAAGAAAAACAAATAAGTTACCTTTTTTTTAAATGAAACGCCTTGTATATTTTTAATTAGAATGAAGGGGATAGACCCTCTTTTTGAAAATATATTCTTATATTTAGCCGTTTTAAAAATATTTAGGTTTATAATTAAAAATTCAATTGATAGTAAAAATCTGCATTGCCCTGGAAAATAAAATATTTGATTTGTTTTCGCGTTTTTTAACTACCTGGTTAAAAAAGTATGACACTTTTAAACGGCCGTCAAATAGCCCTGATTTAAACCCTCTGGATCTATTTTTGTGGGATACCAAATAAATAAAAATAAAAATTATTATGAAAGGCCAGACAATATAAACATGCTATAACAAAAAATTAAAAATATAATTATGTTACTTAATAGGGATTGGTTCGATTTTGTTTTTAACGCGATCAATTGTAGCAGCTTATATTCATGCCACACACATCCCTAACAGTCCTTTTGAAAAAGTCCTGAAAATTGAATTTTAAGTTTTATTTCTAGAATCTCTAAACTATTAAATTTGTAACATACAAAGATTTTGTTACACTCCAAACTTTATAAGTCGTGTAATAATAAACTACCTCTTACTTTACATAAGACACTTATCTTATGTTAGTAGCTAGGCTATAAGCTTTTGTGCTGAGTCCCCATGTATTCAGAACTGTATATATTTTCTTTTAAATTAAAGTTTTCTTTAAGAATTATGTCAAATATAATTGATTTCTTAAGTTTAAGACGTTATAGAATAAAAAAATGGACGTGAAACTTAAAAGTCTTCTAAAATACAATTTTGCTCATCTACAAATGCTTTTATTATTTCTTTGAGACCCCACTTAGGTAAAATTCTTTTTGCCTCTTCCACCGACTCAAATAATAACTTGTTTATTAAATAAAACTTACCAAAATAGGAAAACCGTACAGACTCGGTAAATAGATTAAAAACAATAAGCCAAGCATCTTGTCGTTTGGATATGACCTAAACTAGTGAAATATTTGACACTAAGGATAGCCACAAGTTGTGGCGCAATAAAGAAACTTGTAAACTCTAGACAGTATGTTAACCCTTAACTACAGACATCCTCTTATTGGTACGTCATAAGTCATAACAGACTCCCGTTATTTTTAATTGGTTATAATAAATAAAGAAAAATATTTATAGTAAATAAATAATGTATAAATATTATGTGTTTTTATCTTTTTTAAAGGTTTTAAGATTTGGTAGAAATTGTAATATGCATAATTTTAAACAACACAAGTTTTTTTTGTAAAAAATATATTTAACAACACTTTTTTTTAACATTTTTTTAAGTTTGAAATAAAGGCGTATTAATGACATTTAAACAAAAAATTTAACACTTTTTAAAAAATATCCTAAAAACAAAATAACTCTAGATACAAAATATCGCATTAGCAACAAAAAATACACTTTTGGGAAAAAACCTACAGGGGGTAAAATTGTGAAAAAATTTCAGATGCACACTCCTTGCAAATTCTTTTGGTGCATTGCAAACATATCGGAGTTTTACACATTATGCAATTAAGGGTTGTTTTCCTTTCTTTTTTGGCTGGACACCTTCTACAGGTTGTTCTTTTAACTTCTTGAGCTTGGGTATTTTCATAATATGGAGTTTTCAGTTGGAGTAGCCGCTGAATCTTATATCACGGGGTAGATGAACATTTTGAAACCTGCGTTTCATTTCTGGCTTTATCAACATCATTCCTAATTGCTTTTCATAATCAGAAGGGCTCATTTTTTCACTATCTCGATATGATTGTTTCGTAATAAATAAATTTACAGATGCTATGTCAATAAGTTTAAAGAAAATGGCCATGGGCCAACGACGAGTCCTGCGACTAGAGGAATAGAGGCTGCACTTTTGGTCTAAGGTATCCACACCTCCTTTTGTTAGATTATAAAACGCAATAATCTCTGGCTTCTCAGTTTGAACATCATTACTTGGATTATGATGCATTAATGAAATAAGCAAAACAGCCCTGTTCTTTTTCAGGACATACGACAGTAAAGTTAAGTCATTTGTAAATCCATAAAGAGATGAGTTAACTTGTTTTTGTCTGTTCGGCAAAAACGAAGGTGAAACTTCTGCTTTATTTTTCTTTAAATTTCCCACAAAGGTAAGTTTTTTGGATTTTAACAGATTAATTATTTCTATGGACGAAAACCAATTATCGGCCGTAATATTTCGATTGGTACTTACAGCTGCAGCAGTGTTAACATCTACGATATCTTCATCTTCTGCCTCTATTTCGGATTCAGTATCATGGTCCGATAGTATATAGTCCCCATCGGAATCTATATCGCTTGTATCCGAATTAATCTCCTTGGACCATTTTTCTAACGTTTCTTTAAAATCTTTGTCTTCAAATTTAACCCTCTTTGAAGGCCCAGGATTGCTTTCATATTCCATCTCTTTAACCTAAAAAGGAAATAATTACATATACATACATTAAATCTCCAGTTATTTAATAAGAGAACTAAAAATGTACTTACGTAAATACAGACCTCCGGTAAATTTTACCGGTTGCGATTTATGACTTGCGACAAAACAGCGAGATTTTACAAAATACAGTGCACATTTTGGCTAACACGGTCATACAAAGTGCCGAGAAGGTACATAGACGTAGAAGCCCGTAAGTAGTGGGGATACGTTGATATTGCAAAATGCGCACCACCTACCGGTAAGAAATACCGGGTATCTGTAGTTATGGTTAAAAATGTATTCAGGTTTATTAATTTTATCTATTATTATCCACATTCTACAAGATCCTTAATTGTTCCCAATAAGAAAATGATATTTAAAAAAATCTTGTGGTTAACAACAGTGACAAATAAAGTTATATCTATTATTAAAGATTCTTTTTAGGTCCGACGAAATAGCCTGCTCTGTTAAATAGTATTTTTTGTAAAGGAGTCAATAAGCCCGTTGTTAAATTTAATTACTAAAATTATTTAAGATATACAAAAATTTTGTGTTAGTTATTAATTAGTTATTTGTGTTATCTAAATTTAATTAGATTTATGTTAAATTACTAATATTGTGTTAGAAGAAAAAATAAGTTTTGTAAATTAAATTTAAGTAGTAAACTAGATATTTGCTTTATTTATATTGTAAAAATATTTATTTATTTCAGTAAATTTGGCTCAAAACATGTTTTTTAATTTGGCTACACCCAGTTTTTTTATGTGTATTTCCTTCATTATAATAAATTTTGTAACATGTGTCGCAACTGCCTGGAAAAACAAACATAAAAAATTGTTTTAAAATAGGGCCTCTGTATCACTTCAAAGTGGTATTTTTGTAAATTGTCAAACCAATAAACATATTTCTCATTTTACCTCAATAAAATGTCAAGTAGAAACAATATTTGTTTTGTGAAATGAAAACGTTCTATAAAAAAAACACGAAATAAAAGTTTTATAGATCAAAACCTTTTAAAAAATATGTGTTGCAAATAAATTTTGATTTTTTCCAGTTATATGAGTTTTTGGTATTTGTAATTCATTAGATGAATGTTCTGTTCTGTATACAACATCAAGTTTAAAAATCGACATAAGAGTTTTAAAAACTTGCAATAAGAGATGGGAAGATGGTTAAAGTAACAGATGTATGTGATTTGAAGCTTTTAATCATGTGGCGGTAAAAAAGGAGGATTCTTGTTTATTCTATAAAAAAAACCAAAGTTTATATTTTTGTGCTTTTATATTGAAAAAGTTAAAACTGTCAATTTTTTAGTTTCAATGTTTTGCAAATGACTAGAATCAAGTATTTCTAATAACATTACAAGACGACTTCTTTCTTCTGCATAACATATTATTTTTGTTTACGTTTTGTTTAAATAAATAAAAAATATATAACTATAAAATATTATAAAAGAAAAATTCTCAATAAAACTTATATTAAAAACTGCTAACGAATAAATACAGTATACAGAGTGTTCGATAATTAGACAGAGATATTGTAATGGGCGATTCCTTGTTTAAAATTATGAGAAACAGTTTCTATAAACATGGGTCCGGAAATGCACACTTTTCAAGATACCGGGTGTTAACTTTTTCAAAAAATTTAATATTTTGTTAATATTTAAAAAAATATTTACTCGATTCTTTTGAAATTTAGCAATATTATTTGTTGTATTAAAAGGCTATTTTTTTATCTTTGTGACAACTCACGAAGGACTTGCATATACATATATACTATACACTAGACATATACATATACATATATACTCCTAAGTACCAGAGTACCGTGAGTGCCGGGTTTTTCGATGTTAACCCATCTTTTTTGCCCCAGTTCCGTCAACGCTGCCCAAGCACTGAAACATGCAAATATTGCATTTTACAGCACCTTTTAGACAACGCGGTAGTGCCACCACGGACGTTATTTTAAATAACTACTACCTAAATATGTCTCCCCGGCGGGACGGGGATTCGAACCCGATCGCCGGCGCGGCAAGCCGAGGCTCTGACCACTACGCTACCGGCGTCCCGGGGGTCATTTTAGCAAATAAAATTGGCAAAAAAATGTACGCCACTGCCTTTTTGCAACTTTAATATTTGTTGTTTGATTAGGCGTCTAAAAATACAAATTTCTCACCTCTTGTATTTTTTTCGTATCTCACTTCGTTTTCGAGAAAAAAAACGGGTCATTGCATACCACTGGACAAAATTGGTTTATTAATTTTTGCTTAAAAAACACAGGTGCCCTGGAAACCAAAAAATCATTTCTGCATGGTGCTTTAACACTGACAAGAGTTAGTTCTTTTAGAAAATAATTATTCACCTAATTTTCTTGGCGAAATTTCTCTAAAAAGTTTTTATCACGGTTTTTGTGATGGAAAATTACACTTTTGAGGAAATGACAGACATGCATGTAACGTATGCACGTGCTTACAGTAACTTTTATGCAGCGAGGCGCCTGTATGCAGAAGCGTTTCCCCAACGGCAACTTCCAGATAGTAAAACCTTTTAGAGCGTAGACCGTAGATTACGGGAAAGAGGTACATTTTCTAATTTTTTTTTTGTAATGTTTTTGACAATAATGTTATTTAGGAAGTTGTGCCATACCCACCAATGATAGAGGCCGGCCGAGGTCCGGAACAAAATTCTGGTATAAGTACAACGACTATATCAGCTCGATTAGGGGATCATCATTCCAACAGCACTGTGTGGCAGGTTCTCTCCGAACAACTTTTGTATCCGTGTCATGTTTAACGTGTGCAAGAATAACTACCAAGAGATTTTCTGTCCCGTTTGCAGTTTTGCCAATGGTATTACAAAAAGGTTAATAATAACAAAAATTTTAATAAAACCATACTTTTTACGGACGAAGCTGGATTTTGGCGGGATGGTATTGTTAATTTTCATAACACTCATGCATGGAGTGAAGAAAATCCTCATGTTTACGTACAATGTCGTCACCATGAACAATTTTCTTTAAATGTGTGGATGTGTATAAATCCAATAGATTTTTGTTTATGGGGACACCTTAAAACTTTGGTTGACGCCATTCCCATACAAGAGTTAAGAAATAAAATTGTAAATGTTTGCGAAGAAGTGAGAAATAGGCCTCGAATTTTAGCTCGAGTTCGTCGTTCAATGATTCGTCAAGTGAAAAGGTGTACAGAAATGTATGGTGGACATTTCCAACATTTGTTGTAGCTGTTGTTGCACTAAAACTCGTTCCTAGAAATGGTTTTGAGCTTTTGTTTTTCAGGGCACCCATGATTTTTTTAGCAAAAATTAATAAACCAATTTTGTCCAGTGGCATGCAATAAAACCGTTTTTATTTTTTTTTTCTTGAAAACGAAGTGAGATACGAAAAAAATACAAAAGATAAGAAAGTTGTATTTTTAGGCGCTTAATCAAGCAACAAATATTAAATTTGCAAAAAAAGGCAGTGGCGTACATTTTTTGCCAATTTTATTCGCTAAGATGCTCCCCGGGACGCCACTGGACCTTATAATTTTAATCTATTTAGGGCGACATTAGCCTCTTAATACAACAAATAATATTGTCAAATTTCAAAAGAATCGAGAAAATATTTTTTAAAATATTAATAAAAAATTTATATTTTTTAAAAAGTTATCACCCTGTATCTTGAAAACTGTGCATTTGCGGACCCATGTTTATACAAACTTTTTCTTATATTTTTAAACAAGGAATCGCCCATTACAATATCTCCGTCTGTTTTTCGAACACCCTGTATATGAGGATTGTCAATTTGATTTTCCTAAAAAGAAATATTTGCAAGAGAAACTGCGTTTATTTGTTAAGCTGAAATAATTAGAAAAATACAATCCTATTTACCTCATTCTTTGACTTCTTTAAATAACCCTCTATTTCTATCCCAATTTAATTATTCATTAAAAATTGTATGCATTGATATTTAGAGAGGTTTTTTATTAAATTATGACACAAGTTTATGTAAAATTGAGCATGAAGTTCTAAAAAAATCCAATTTTTTCAATCCAAGTATAATTTTTAACCTTTTTTTAGTGTATTATAAAAATACGATATAACCTTAAAATTAACTGTAATTTAAAAACATATTTTTTTATTTAGGTGGTAGAAATAACGCTATCGCCGCAGTCTTCTACTTGAATTTGAACAGCTAATAAAGTACGATTTTTAGGCAAAAATTTGTATTTTGTTTTTTAAATGTGTTTTTGTTCTATTTTTTGTAAAACAAATCGTAGGACAACGCTTGACAAACCATTAAAGGGTCAAATGAACTGTGCAAAATGTTTTGATTTTCTTTAATAAATAACGCGTAACTCTAAGATAGTACTGTAAAAGTCAAAAATATATATCTTCGAAAGGATTAACTCTAGCATTTTTTTCCGGGATTTAGTATAACTACTTGACATTAAGCTAGAGTTTGCTCATTGACCTATTAATTAATTAATTATACACAAAATTGTAGCACTGTACCTCGCGGGTAAGTCAAGGTACTAGGGGTGCTGGTGAACATTTTTGAGTAGGTTTTTGAGGAAAATTTGTGCAATTGTCCTTGAAGGACCCCTTAGCATAAAAGTTAAGGTGGTGGCTGAAGGGTTGCGTCCTCCTACTAACCCTTAAATTAAAAAAAATTAAGGGTTGGTAAGGGGGCCGCTACCCTTCAGCCAGACCTTGACTTTTATGTTTAGGGGTCCTTTAAGGATTATACAACTCATAAGGTATTTTTCCCTATATTAAAGAAGTGAGTGTGAAGTGAGGTATTTATAGTTACGAATTTTTAATTGGTAATTCTTCGTAAATATAATATAGTAATGTGCCCAAATCAAATTTGTGTTTTAAGTATAACTACGCGTAAAACAGAAAAAAATACCATACTTATTAAACAAGGTTCTACAGGGTGTCCATTTAATACTCCGGTCTTCTATTGCAGCTTTATCGATAATTTATTGAAAATTTTGATTTACGTTATGTTAATGAGGATAAAGTAACTACTTTCTAAAATTAATTTGACTTATACAGGGTGTTCCAAAAGGGCATGGCACATTTTTTTTTTCAAATGAAATGACTACTTTTTTAATGGAATTAGTGCACTATCGCATGCTTTGTTTAACCCTAAAATATTTTTGCTCTAAAATGCGACGTTGCCAAGCTACTAAAATTTTAATATTTTTTTTGCCGAAATCACTACGTTACTTAAAATTTAATTTCTCCGTCATTTTTTATTCAATTTCACTGAAAGTTTGTAAAAGCTTTAAACTGAGACCACTTCATTTTATAAAAGTGCAACTTTGTGTGTTTTCTGTACAGGGTGTACAAAATTTATATTTAAACATCAATATTTTCAATTTTGTTTTACGCCATTTTTTTTAAACGCTCTGTAACCAGTAGTATGTATCGATAGGGTTATTCATTTACCTTTAAAATGATACCGACACGTAAACTTTTATCTTCCCCACTTTAATTTTAAATTGCAGTTAAACAAAAAATTAGCCATTTTTTTCTTCAAATTAAAAAATTTTAAAAAATGTTTTGATTAGTTGGCCATGATTTTTTGTTTTGGCTTTAATTGATTAAATGGGTGTCTTGACGTTTACTAAGTAAGTATTAAGTTGCTCAACATTAATAAAACTAATTTGATTTTTTTAATTAAATTTTTAGATAAAAAATTAACAAACTTTGTAAAAAAAACAATAATTTTAAATAGAAAACGTATCTTTAACGCAACAACTGCTCAAAATGTCTACCGTTTTGCTGCAAATACAGATTAAACTTATGTGAAAGAGATGATCCAACTTTTTAAAGCATGGTAGGGGTAATACGCCTGAACAACTGTTGTATACGTTCCATCATATTTTCTCTAGTTGTGGCTTTAAAATGATACACGTCAAATTTAACGGTTTCCCACAAAAAAATCATTACGTTTAAGTCCGGCGATCTGGGTGGCCATGCAGTGGGGCCTAGATGTAAAAAAATTAATAACAAAGACCAGTTACTATTAAGTATTAAAACAAACCTTGCCTTCCAATCCACTTCTTTGGAAATTGTTCTGAGATATGTTTCCTTACTTTTGCGCTGAAGTGAACTATGGTGCACCAGCTCAGTTAAAGCCACATCTGCTCTCTTACAAAGTCGGGAAGATGTTATGTTAAGCGTGGAAAATCGTTTCTTAGGAAATTTAAAAAAACTTCTTCGATTAGACTATTTAAAAAAAATACGGACCAACTACAAAATCATGCACCACTCCACCACACCTTTTTATGAGAATTTTTGGTGTCATAAAAATAAAAATTATGCCTGGTTACAAAACCATTCCTATGAAATGTACATTCGTCTCTAAATAAAACAAATTTAAAAAAATTATCGTTTCTTGCTACCTGTTGTGCCATTCGATAAAATGTAATTCCTTTTTCATAATCATTTTCAGTTAGTTCTTGATGTATTTGAACATGATAGGGGTGGAACTTGTTTTGCTGAAGGCATTATCCCACAGAGGATTTTTTAAATTCTAAATTTTTACTTCATTCTCTTACGCTGATTTTTGGATACTCTACAACTGAAAGGCCGATTGCCAATGGGTTTTCTTTATTTAAAACTTTTTTTGTTCTAGTTTTCTTTTCGTAAGCTATGCTTCCAGTACGATCGAATTATTCTTTTAGTGCCTGTAATATTCTTTCATCGGTATGTCTGTTGTTTGGGTATTTTTTTGCATATACTCGTAAGGCCAACATCTTCATAATTACTTCCTAAACGTGAAAACTGACACATACTCACTCAATTGAAGCCAAAACAAAAAAAAACATGGTCGACTAATCACAATATCTTTTTAAATTTTTAATTTGAAGGGAAAAATGGCTAATTTTTTGTTTAACTGCAATTTAAAAAAAAGTGGGGAAGATAAAGGTTTATACGTTGGTATCATTTTAAAGATAAACAAATATTCTATCAATACATACTAATAGATACAGGGGTTCCATTTAAAAAAAATGGCATAAAACAAAAATGAAAATATTGATATTTAAATATGAATTTTGTATACCCTGTACATGAAACACACAAAGTTGCACTTTTATAAGATAAAGTGATCCCAGTATAAGGCCTTTTTAAACTTTTAGTAAAACTAAATAAAAAATGACCGATGGATTAAACTTTAAGTAAACTAGTGATTTCGGCAAAAAAAATATTAAAAATTCAGTAGCTTTGTGACGTCGCATTTTGGAGCAAAAATATTGTAGGGTTAAACAAATTATTCAATAGTGCACTAATTTCATTAAAAAAAGTAGGTTACTTCATTAAAAAAATATATTTTGTGCCACACTCTTCTGGAACACCCTGTATAAGTCAAATTATTTTTAAAAAGTAGTTTTTTTTATCCTCATTAACATAAAGTAATTCAAAATTTTTAATAAATTTATATATTATATAATTTGCTAATGTGGATATATTTATATGTAGGTAGGTATATATATTTATTTGTCTGTCCACGTGATTCTGAAGTTATGGCTTCAGCTAAAATCATGAAATTTGGCACAGTGGTAGTCTTTAGCAGTGGCTAGAACCTAACGAAGCCCGTTTTTGGAATTTTGCCCCCGGGACAAAAATAGGAGCAAAAAAGTGTTTTTTTACCGTTAGCCGTACGGAAGGCGTCTTACGGAGACAGAGGCTACTTAATATTGTCTCTCGCCTGGCGGAGACAGGCTTTTTATCTAGTTAACATTAAAGCTGCAATAGAAGACCGGGGTAAAGTGGACACTCTGTATAATTATAATTTTGGAACAACTTAATAAAAAAAAAAATATATATTTAATAAGCTATAAAATAAAAACATACTTTACATAAAAGAATATTTAATAAAATTATTTATTAAATATAATTAAAATAAAACAAATTTAATAATTAAAAACTAATTAAATTATTTTAAAAAATAATTATTTTACTGTTGTATTTTTATGATGAGAATCTAAATTTTACCAAGAGTTAAAAAAAATACAAAAACAAAGGTAAAAATTCTATTCCCTAGAAGCTAAAGTTTCAATAAGTAAATCAAAAATAATATACACGATTTAATGTAAACTGAGGAATAAGTTTTTCTACGGACTATAACATATACATTGAAGAAAGAAATTTGTTTTTAGTTATTCTCAAAACATTCGTTAATTTACAATCCTATTTTTTATAATCTTGAGTAAATTCGCACGTCAGCGTCATTCTAAAAATAGCGGAGTGATTTATTATTTAAAATATTAAAAAATCATAAACACAATATTTATTCAACTTATTACTGTAATAAATATACGTGCTTAAATCTCAAATAAAAATATAATCTATTTATACTGTTATTTTTTAAAGATTTATTTGATTATTAAATATTATTTTAGTACAAAATTTATAGACGATTCCAATTTAATTGTCAAAACATAAGGTTTTTTTATTTCTAATTATTTTTCTTTTGGCCAATTATTCTTTTTAAAATTACATGGCTAATGATGAAAGACCATATTTGGGTATAAATACAGTATATTTAATTTTTTTACAATTTTGTTATATGTTAAAAATTTAAATAATTTCTGTTTTGTAGTATATTATGAGCCTAAATATAATTGTCTTTATTTCAACTTTTTGAGGACTTTGGATTACAGTTTCTGCGGAAGATAAGTGGCCGTAAGGTGGCTTTAGAAGGATTACGGGCTTTCACATACATGTTTGTAAAATTTCTGTATTACTATTATTTCTCTCTCTCTCACTCTCTCTCTCTTTATATAAATATCAGATGTTACTAGCCGTGGTACCAACTTAAAAATAAAAAAATCCCCAATCGGCATGCGCGGGAAGTTTAA
>JAHBCN010015298.1:0-21264 GCA_019359885.1 Listronotus oregonensis
TTAAATAAAAATTTTTTAAAGACACATTTCAAAAAAACTAAAAACTTCTAATTTGTCAACTAAATTTTTTGGGTTTTTTTCCCTAAAATCATATGGAGCGCCTTTAATACTTATGTTTTTGTATAACCCATAGAGACTAGACCCGTTGCAATTGGTAAAATATAACCCCAGTAGCAGCATGACTTGGATCTAACCATTCTTTTTTGGTATCTCCAAATCCGGGAACCCTTATATCTACCTGTAAAATAATTTTTGTAAAAGGGAAAAAACCCCTTAATACAGTGTGGAAATCACTACATGGAAAAAAAGGGGGGGGAAAGGGTTTTTCTGAAAAAAATTTTTTAAATTTGTTTAAAAATTTTAACCTTTTTAAAAATTTAAAAAAAAACCCGCTATTTCAAAGATTTTTTCTTTTTTTTTAATAAATAAAACAGGTTTTTTTTTGGATAAAAAACCCTTTTTTTCCCCAATTCTCGGGGGTTTTTTTTTTCCCATTTCCCAGAAAATAAAGGAAAACTATTAAGGTTGTTAATTTGCGTAATAAAACAAAGGGAAAAAAATTGTTTTTTTTGTTTATCTTGGGACAGCCCCGAAGGCTGATGTTTTAAAAAACGTACCGTGGGTGTTTTAAGTGGGGAAGGGGAAGGAAAGGTTCGGGGGGTTTCTCAAACGGGGCTGAAAAAGGGATGCATAAAAGTTGCACACTTTTTGTTGGGAGCTCCCAGAGAAGAATTATATGGCCAACTTTCTGAAAAGCCGTGAAAATCCCCATAAAAAGAGCGCAGACCCCCCTACAGCCCGACGGTGGGAAGAACCCCTTTTGTGAGCGTTAAATTTATTAATATGACGAACGGCTTTTTTTAAATGGAGTCCGAATGTGAGTGTTGTGGGGGACCCTTTCCTGGACATAAGAACAATATTCTAAAAGGACTGATTTTAAACCAAAGAGTTAAAATTGGAAGAAAAAAATTTTTCTGGTTTTTAAAAGGGAGGAATAAAGTTTTTTGGGGGGAAAGCGCCAAAAGGAAAAAACCCCTTTTTTTAAATTTTGGGTGCCATTTTTGGGGAGGGTTTTTCCGGCCCACGAACATACTGTGTTTTAAAGGGCTTTAAAACTGAACAATTTTTTTTTGGGCCCCAACCCAAGATAAGTTTGATGTCTTGTAAAAAGAGATATCTGCATTCACCTGCGTTTTTTTTCCAAATCAAATTACATGGTGGCTTAAGAAATTAAATACTAGAGTGAAGGGTACTATCGCCAAAAATTGGGGGGAAAATTTAAATTGGGGAAAAAAGGAAGATCGTTAATGTGTAGAAGAAACAGGGGGGGTGCCAGCACTGACCCCTGGGCCCCCCAGTTTAATTTGGAGGCTGGAAGAATGACCATCTACAGTAACTGATATAGGGTTTTGGGAAGAAAACTGGAACCCAAGAGCAAAGCTTAGGTAAAAGACCATAAAAAGGGGAAGTTTGTTAAGAAGCCCATCATGCCAGACCTGATCGAAAGTTTTGGATGCAAGAGCAACGATCTGGGACTCCCCAAAGAAACTAAAGGGTACTTGTTCCATTTTTTGGGAGACAAAGGAAAGAACATTAGCTGTGAATCTACTGTGACGGAATCCTTGTCTATCATGTAAGATCTTATTTTTTTCCAGATCTTTAAGATTTGGGAATTAATAAATTTTCCATTACTTTGCAAACAACAATAAAGAGATATAGGTCTATAGTAGAAGGGAAATTTTTGGATTTTTTTGGGAACAGGTTCCCACGTGCAGTTTTCCCAACTCCCCAGGAAAATCCCCGTGGTATAAAGAATTCGAAAAAAAGGCGGTTGGGGTGGGTGCAAGTCGGGGCACATTTTTTAAGACGATTGCTGGTATGCCATCCAGTCCAGACGATTTTTTTTTATTAAAGAAGAAAGAATACGCTTTACTGTTTGATTTTAAAAAAAATATCGGATAATTTATGAGAAACAGGGGGAACTGTTAAGAGGGGGTTAATAGGAGGATTAAGCATAGAATTGGCAAATAGTTCGGCTTTTTTTCCCTTTTTTGGTAAAACAATTCCATCTTCAGAAAGTTTTGACCAAAAAAGCACAATTACAACACCATTACCTTACCTTTAGAATTTAGAATGTTATAAACAAAAGAAAAAAAAATCAAAGGGAAAAATCTATCTATATTATTAATTATTACTTAAAATATAATGAAATCACTGAAAAAGTTTGGGTGGACAAATTTTCACATAAGGTACAAGTCAACTAAAAAAAAAAAGACCCCTGTTACAAAAATTTCTGAACAATATAACAAAAAATTTAAAATTACATAAATCTTACACAAAAAAAAACATAAAATACAGGCATAAAATAATAAAACAAAACACATTATGAAAAAATAAAGGGCTTCAGCAGGTCAGGCAAAGATTTACACTTACTTCACCTCATCAACAGAAATTGGCAACTTAAAAGGGAAAAAATCTTAAATATTTTCTCCACACCACCACAACATGTCCGGTAAATTTTGGTTTGTAAATATTTGTTTAAAGTTGTGCTACTTTAAAAAACCTTCAAAAAAAATTTTTTGATAACCTATTTTAGGTATCACAATATTTTTACCAAAATATATTATGGAAACTAAATATTGAGGTAAATATGTAGTGGTACTGTTTCCCAAAGTAAGGAAATAAATCACGTTTTGTGACTCATGATTCTGGAATATTACCGCATATTCGGGTTTTTTTTATTTCTAAAATAGTAACATTAATTACAATATAAAAATAAAAAATCTTGACAAAATGGCGAACTTTAAAAAATATTATACTTGTAAAATAGGTCATAGGTCATGGCATTTCAATTTGAATATTTCACTAAAAAAGGGGAGAAGAAATAGATTTTAAAAAGGGGGGGGTTGGCCCAAAAGTATAGTTCTGACATTTTGGGTACAATTTTCCGGGGAAAAAAAAAAGCCATCTGACAGCGAAAAGTCAAAATTTAAAATGGGGAAAAAAATTAAATTTTTAACCCATAAATCACCTTAATAAACAGTTCACAGGTGAAAATATTTGCCATTTTTTTCCCCTAATAAAATTGGACGAAAATGTTTAAAAACTAAAAATTTAACCTAAGAAAAAACCCAAAAAAAAATTTTTTTTTCCCTTTTTTTTGGCCCTTTTTTTGCCCTATTTCTTAAAATTTTTTTCAAAAATTTTTTAAAAAGAAAATTAAAAACCTTAAAAAAAAAAAAATAATTTTTATTTTTAAAAATTTTAAAAACTATTTTTATTTTTTTTTTAAAAAAAAAAATTAAAAAAGGTTTTTTTTCTTTTTTTTTAAAAAATTTTTTTTTTTAAATTTTTTCCACAAAAATTACCTTTCTTAAAGTTTAAAGGGTTTTTTCCCCGGAAAAAACCTTTTTTAAAACTTTTAAATAAAATTTAACACCGAAAAAAACTTTTTTGGGTTTTTTAAAAAATTTAAATGCGCCTAAAACAGAATAAAAAAAAAAAAACATGTCAATATTCTATTTTTCGATTTTTAAAAAAATTTAAAATAAGTAGAGGCCCGAATCAAAAAATTACCGGGTTTTTTATATAATTAACAATAAACTGCATTTTTTTTTAGTTCATGTGAGTTATTCATAAAACAGCTAAACTTTTCAAGTAGTTTAAGTGACTACAAGCCTCTTTTGTGACATCTCCATCTGTTTAGTGGCAGATTTAAATATGTAGTGTATATATTTTATAAGTACTTTATTTTGGATACCAAAGTCTAACTAAGATAACCTCAGTCTATTTTACTTTATAATCTGTTTATTTTCAATTGACAAAAGCATGTAAAAAATGCATTGCATTGATTCAAAAAGTCAGTACCCATGATTACAACAACAAAAAATGTATTTCATTGACTCAAACTTAGTCTAGGAAAAGAAGCTGAAAAAAATACAAAACCTTTTTTTAAAATGCATAGATTTGCATGACAATTTGGAATTAAGCTTAACTTACCCTCCTCTTTAAAGATCTCCATTATGCTGAAGGTCACTTTTTATTTTTTTAGGGGTGAAAACTACCCCTAATTACAAAAACCTTCAAAACTTTCATATTAAAGCTAAAGTCACATAAAATTAGGCTCAGTTAAGTTAAAAAATTAGTATTTTATTCTTTAAAACATTATTTAATGTATTTTAATCCTTGAAAATTAACTTTTATTATAATTTAATAGAAAAAATTGTTAGAAAAATTAACATATTGTCACAGAGTTGTAATTAAACAATGTGAGTGCTAAAAAGTATTACTAATTTAATTTTGTAATTTTTAATTCTCAAAAATCCACCTCTTACAATAATACAATGCAAAAAATAGCACAAAACCGCGGATTTTAAAAAAATGCATGGAATCGCAAAAAAGTTGGAATTGAGTTCGACTCACCCTTAAAGTGTGCATTACACTGATGAGCGCTTTTATATTTTTTAGGGGTAAAACCTACCCCTTATTACTAAAACCTTCAAAACTTACTTCAGTTTCATATAAAAGCTTTAATCAAGTAAAACTTGGCTTAAATAAATTAAGTAATAAATGCTTAATCTTTGAAATATTAGTTGAAGTATTTCAACCATTGTTATAGATTAATAAAAAATTATATTAAATGAATGAAATAGAAAAAATACGTACAATAACATTAAAAAATGTATTGAAATAAAAATATATTTACAAAAAAAAATGTGAAATTTTTATAATTATTGATTGTCGTTATGAAAAATTGGTTTTAACACAAAAACTCCTTCAGTTTTTCTAATAAAAAGATCTTTAAAAAACCATTTTCTTGGTTTTTTCAAGAGCTATAAGATCCTATATATTAATCCCTTACTTTTTTAAAGCATTATTTTAGTTTAAAGGGCTGAAACAAGGTAGTACTCGTCTATACACATGCTTTTTAAACGTTTATAGCTCAATTAATTTGTGTCATACAGTAAATTAAAAAAAAAATGTTTGTATTTCAAAAAGCTGCAATTTAATACCTTAGTAATTTTACGTATATCCCTTGGTTTTCGAGTTATTTTTAAGAAAAGGACATTTTTCATTAAAATTCTGAAATTTGATTTTCACTTGCAGCTCCATTTTTTTCAAAATTAGGCAATTTAATTTGGTTAAAATTTTATAATGTATTTAAGATACATGTAGGGGAGAGGCGGGGAATCATACGCAGCGGGTAATCACACGCATCGAGCTGTACGCCTAATGAATCGTTAAATATCGGTTCCAATCGTTTATATCAGCGACAAAGCATTGTTAAAACAAGTCCGTGAGGATCCTTCTCAGTTCTATGCCATAGTTTGTGCTTGACAACTGAAAAACATTTTTTGGAATTTTTGCTATAAGATCTATGCAGTACAAACGTAAAGGTATGACTTTTAATTTTATTAAATAGTATTTTCTATTTTTTTAGTTGTGTAGGCTACTTATCCAGCACTAAATTACCGTAAATAACCGTACAAATCTAGGCCTAATTTTTAATGTGGCGGCTCATAAACATAATGGCGTCAAATCGGGTAACCATACGCAGTGCGTATCATTACCCAAAATTGAACTATATAATAATTTGTATGTTATAGCCACTTTTAACTAAAAAAAAATATTTCAGATGCCAAATAAGTATGTGCGAAAAATGAATGTGGCCAATTGGACAGGAGAAACTTTACAGAAAGCTCTTGATGCAACTGATTCTGGTAGAAAAATAAAAGAAGTTTTCCGAGCATTTAATAGTCATGAGGCCACATTAAGGTCTGGCAGAAAAAAGAACGACATCTCTGGTCCCAGATTAGAAAGAACTTCTGTATTCTCACCTGAGATCGAAAATAAGATGTCAGATCACGTTCTAAAGTTAGCCAAATTGTTTCATTGATTGACCCCAAAACAGCTACGTAAAATAGCTTTTTAATATGCAGAAGTTAATGGCATGCAACATAAATTAAATAAAATTCATTAGGACGGCAAGGACTGCCTGCAGCTCTTTCTAAAAGGAAACCCTTAAATCAGCTTTTAGAAAACCAGAAGGAAAAATCTGTTAAAGCGTTTTTTACATACTTAGAACATTTGTTAGAAAAATATAAATTTGCTCCAAGCAGAATTTTTAATGTCGACAAAACGGTCATTTTGACAGTACAAAAGCCTAACAAACTAGGACCTAAAGACGTCAAAAAGTTTGGATCAAAAATATTCTGGGTACGTGCCTATGTTTAAACTGCCACTATGGAAAAGGCCATGTCAGGATTTAGGTCATCTGGTATATGGCCATTTAATCCGGACAAGTTTATTCAAGAAGATTTTAAGGCTGCTAGGCAATATTTACCTACCATATTCGATGAAAACTTGGACTCAATAAAGGAAATTGATCCTGGTCCGTCAACTTCAACCGCTCCAGATATATCTCAAATCTGTATAATAAACAAAATATGGTTTTGTTTTCGCATTTGCGGACTTTTGTATTGGTGTTCCAATAAATTTATATTATTTTTACATATAGTATTATTAGCGTACCATTACCCGACACACTGCGTACCATTATTCTCGTCGAAGGGAAATTATACGCAAAGCATAAAAGTTGATTTTATCTAATTTTTTTTCAACCCATTTGTTTATGTTAAAATTGAACACAGGCATGTCAAAGAAAACATACATTTAACCAATGTTGCAATGCCGCGGCCTAAGGACATTTAAATTTTGGGATATATGACGATTTTTGCTTAGCTGCGTGCCATTACCCTTTTCTCCCCTATAAAGAGAATCGAAAAAGGGCTACGACTCATTTTAATTAGGGTGGTAATTAGGGCGTTGTTTTCGAAGATTTTGCACTGAAGAAATTTTGGTCTAACTTTATTTTAATCATAACTCACTCAATTTTTATGATACATACCTTTTTATTTTCTTCAAAGAAAGGTTTTTACAAATGTTTCCAAAAAGTTATTATTAGCTTTCCTCGAAAAATAAGTAGATTTTGCATTATTTGCCTTGGAAACTCTAAAATTTTAATGAATAACAGCTAACCTTTAACAAACCACAACTTGGTTTGTATTGGTCTTACAGCAATTACAAAAAAAACTTTTTTTTTTTAAAGCTACAATTTTGTTATTTACAGTTTTTTAAATAAAATGTATACTTATCGAGTTATTTGCAAAAAAATTAAGTATAAACGTTGATTTTTTTGACGAAAAACTCCGACTTTCGATCACGAATAACTCGAAAAGTATGCATTTTCCAAAAAAAAATGCATGGAACATTTTTTGCTAAGAAACCATTTTTCTATCGATTTCTGTGGTCAAAATATAAAAAAAAATTCCACCCCGAGATGGTTTAGCAACCACACAGAAGGTAAAGGCGCCCTTCAGCATGATATAGATTTTGATGAAGTCATTCTATGCATTTGAAAAATTGCTAGGCAAAATGGTTCGTTTCCTAGACTAAATAAATGTCAATAACCATGGTGGTTTATTAGGTGTTTTTCTCTATTGAAAACGGACAAAATATAGTTTAAAAATATTATTAATAAATATACCTCAATTTACACCTAATTTAAATGAGAAACAATGAGAAATTTATAAAACCATTTGTTTGAGATATTAAGAACCTACTAAGAATAACATTTTTTAAAATAACTTACCCCTTCTGGATTACGAGTTGTTCTCGTAACATTATCATAAATAAGCCTAATGTTATCTATCCAGCAGTCCACCACAAGGGGAACAAGCAGTTCCATATTGAGCCATATGTTAAAGTAGTCGGTGGTGGTCTTCTCACAAATATAATGCACAACATTGGTCTTGTTTAATTTAGCTTCAAGTTGGTTACCTCCGTCACCCGGTATAAATACTACAGGGTGCAAAGCAGGGAACACAAAACCGCCAAGAGTTAATATTACGCAAACTATTCCAACACTTTTTGGGTAGTTCATGCTATTTAACTATCCGTTTGTATTCGCACTTCAGAAGTTAATACGCTATTTGCTTACAAAATACACTGCGCTCTGGGATATTGTTTATTCATAAATAAAACTGAAAAATTATCAAATTATTATTTTCTTATTTGTTATGATTTCATTGTTTTATTTACGAATGTGAGGTTATGACGCAAGCGTGTAGACGTCAAAATCAGATGTTAACACAGGGACGGACTTTGCACCTGTAAGTAGGAGATTCATTTTAAAAAATATGACTTGCAAAAATGCAATATGGGTTTGGAAATAATATTTGGTGATTTTTTACGGTAATTTTTTACTTATTGGGCCCACGGCTGATTTTATTGAAATTTAGTATCCAAGGTTTTTTGGGGCGGTGATCACGAATCTAAAGTCAAATTTAGTCTGAAACTTTTAGTTTTTAAGTTATAACCCCTACTCGGACTTAACCTCAAAAATGCACAAACTTTCATAAAATTCTTCCTTCTTAAACCTCGTCACAGCCAAATTAAATGATTTTATGGTAGAACACCTTTTCTTTACAGGATAAACTCATTTCCCCGATTATTTACTCCTTAGATTTACTAAAAAACACATGTTAAAATTATATTTTTATATTCATAAACAATCAACGAAATTATCTTGGGATTTTTAGACAGGCGCCATATTTAAAATTTAAATTGTTTTACCAGCATTACATGAAAAAAAAATAAAAATATCTTTACTAGAAAAATTGGAAAATTCTATAAAAATCATTTAATCCAAGAAGCATTTTTTCAATCTTTTGTAAAAGGTGCATTATGAGAAGTATGCATAATGGTCTAAGAGCTGGAGCCGAAAAATCATCATCATCAGTAATATGTAGTTTCTCCCGTAAAACATGTTCATTTAGTATTGTTAATTAGGTTGATTTATGAACAGTTTTGTTCTCCTGATTTTTTTAGTCCGACGCACGGTTTTCACCTAGAAAAATTAAATTTAGATATTTCTCTGCATGGTGATATTGTTTACCTATATTGTTATGATTTATGATCATGCAGGAAAATGGTTTTAATTTTTTTAAGCGAAAACCGTGCACCGGATTGAAATAAATAAATGATCAACTTTGCTTATAAATAATTGGGGATTACAAAAATATTTTTTATTTTAAGAGAAATCAGTGACGTACCATTAATATCTGCCAAAATAGGCAGGTCAAATTCCGTACGAACACCACTGGTGAAAATTAAAAAAATGTAGTACACTAAAAAAAGCCTCTTGATACATAGTACATGTATGCCAAATTGTATTATAATATCTATAGTGGTATTACTGATATTAATAATAAATTATTTATTTTTGAAAATTTTATCACCTTGCATCTTAAAACTTAGGACGTTTAGGTCATGGATTCATATGAAGTTTTCTTCTTAAAATGGACCCAAAAATTGCCTAATAACTTTAAGTTGTCAAAATGGCTGACATATTATCGTGGACGATTTTTAGCCTAAATTTTTACCCTCTTTACCCTTATCCGCCACCCCTTTTGTATCCACCTAGCTGTCAGCCCGCGCGGGAACATAATTAACAATACTAAATAAACATGCTTTACGGAAGAAACTCCATATTACTGATGACGATGATTTTTCGGCTCCAGCTCTCCGTCTATAAGGACCCCTGCAGTTATATTGCAAGGTGTTTTTATTTAGAATATAGATATTATTACAAATAAGGCGAGGGTGCATTTCTCTGAATTTGGATTCGTTGATAAAATATATATTAAATAGGTTATTGACAACATCCTCTTTTTTAAACACCAATAAAATACATGCAGTTAATGTAAACTCTATTTTTACACTATAAAATTTAAAAAGTAGGAGCTTTTCAATTGTCTTCCAAGTTGTACCATAGCTTAAAAATCCCTAGATAGTTTTTTTGACTTTTTAAAAGTAAAAATATTTTTCTTCGGGGGGTGTTTTTTGTTAAAAATAACGACTAAAAAAACGTTAAAATAAATGTACCCTAATGAATAATAAATGTTTTACAATAAAATTATTCAATTCGGCTGTGACCAGTTTCAAGAAGGATAAATTTTAGAAAAGTTTATGCGTTTGTGAGGTGAGGTCCGAGTAAGGGGTTATACCTTAAAAACTTAGATTTCTTCTGGGAGGGCAGTAAAAAAACTCAACTTTTTTTCGCAAATACCAAAATAAAAATTTTCTTTACCAAAGTGTTCCTTTTGGGGCCAGTAGCATCTGTTATAAATTTGGTGTGGCTCCCATGTCTTAATTTTAAGATAAAAAAGTTTGAAAATCCTAGCTACGCCGATGCCTTCGGGTATCATCGTGAAGAACCTCACATGTTGCTCTGTTCTATTATCACTGCATTTGTTTATTTGTTGTTATTTTTGTGATATTTGTCCTTTATTATTTTTGTATTTTTTTTTAAATTAATCTAAATAAAAAGGCTCTTTAGTAGATTCTGATTTCAAGGTATGTAAAAGCAACTTTTTTTTGGTGTTCTGTAGACGTCTATATTAAACTAAGAACTTTAAAAAACTTCCTTCCGATATGCGAAAGTATTTGAAACATTTTCTTGCATCATTTCTCAAATCTGAAAATAGGTGATGGAATTCTCCTTTCTCTTCCATAGCAGCAATTACTCCAAACACAAAAATATCTTCGTCCGATGAGCTCTCCATGACAACTCGCAATCGACTGCCACAGCTCCACATTTTAGAAGATTTCGCGCCGCGTCGCGTCTCGTCACCCAGTGGGCGGACAACCCTGTTGCGACGTGTCTCGCTAGTGGGCGAGCACCTTTAAGAAAAGGTTTCCTCAATTGATCAGTTGCATTTGGAACCATGGTTACTGACTTTTTGGATCAGTGCGATATATTTTGGTTCAGTTGTTTTTGCTTCTGTCATTCTCAAAATAATACTGCCGTATTATAAGTAGGAATGTGACCTAGGTAACCAGTGGTCAATAAATATAATAGTTTTTTTTGGAGGACCAATTTCATTAGTTCAACCTTGGCAGTGTTCGCCTTGCCGCGCACACTGGTTTGTTTTCCACTTTCCGCGACAACGGTAACAACGCGGATGCCGCACTAAATGGATACGCATCTTTACATGTCTTTGATTTGGACTAGTACACAAACAAAACTAAAAAATACGTTCGCCAAATCGTCAAGAATAATGATGAGTTGCTTTTGTGTTCATAAAGATATTTACAATAAAATTTACAGTGCTACAAATTCGATGCCCTTCCTTACCGAATCTCAGAATTGCATAAGTTTATTTAAATCAAACCAATCATTCTGAATCAATTTTTAGAACCAAAACTTTAAGTTTTAGTTATAAACTTAGAAGTCTCTATAGACTTATATTTAAAGCTTTTAGTTTTTTTTTGGAAGCTTATTTTAAATCAACCAAAACTTGTTAAACATAAAAAAGACTTTTACTATAGGGATTTAAATTTTGTGAAACAGCGGGTGAGTTCTGAATAGTTCTGGTTATTTTTAGTTAGTTTTGTATTTATCATTAATTAAAAAAAAATAAAGTACGCTTGTATAACTTTAAAATTCGGTATAGATTGTGGTATACACAATATGATTAAATAGCGCCGGCTCTTCATGATAAGCCCCGGCAGATTGTGTAGTAGACTCTGTCATTTTTTTTTCGATTAAATGTATCTCTAAAATTTTTTTAATATAAAAAAAATCTAAAAATTTAGCTTAATATCTTAAAAATTGAGCTGGCACATAGGGGTCCCCTTTTTCATTTAAAATACTTGGGAAAAAATATTTTTTCCTAATTTCAAAATAACTATATAATTTTTTTATATTTTTTTCAAATTTCGGTCCGACCTATCTTATAGGAAATTAAATTCTCCACAAAATCAATCTTTTGTGTTTTTTCCCTAAACTGAATGGAAATTATGTTACAGAACATAGCATAAGGGGAGAAATTTTTAATGGTGGAATAATACGAATAATTTACTTTTCAACAAGGATACAAATTTCATTCTATTTTATTTAAATACAATATATCACTGTTTACATACTAAACATAATTAAACATCATCAAAACAGTGCTTTATTGCAATTGAAAGTCGAAATAAAGTGGAATAAAAATTGTATTCTTGTTGAAAAGTAAATTATTCGTATTATTCCACCATTAAAATTTTCTCTCCTTATTCTATGCTTTGTAACTTTTTTTCTATTCAGTTTAGAAAAAAACATAGAAAATCAATTTTGTAAAACATTAAATTTTTTATAAGATAGTTTAGACCGAAATTTGAAAAAAAATCACATAGTTATTTTGAAAATAAGAAAAAAAAATTCCATGTATTTTAAATGGAAAAGGGGACCCAATTTTTGAGATATTAAGCTAAATTTTTAAGAGATATTTTTTTTATATCAAAGAAACTTTAGAGATACATTTAATTGAACAAAAAAAAAAAAAAAAAATTTTTTTGACACGTCTATTGTGTAGCTTGACTATTTTACACTATAATATATACCGATGTTTCACGAGTTGACTAGGACCTTCATGAACAAACGGATTTCATTATAAGCTATGACATATATGTATATAGTTGCGATATTTATATTTACATTATAATAAATATCGCAATATACATATAGCTTTTGTTTATATTCACACTACATCAATATCAACTTAAATATTTTAATTCTTTCGAAAAATCATACTCATGGCCAGACTCGTACTCGATTTTTTTTTCTGAAAGACATGAAATTGCGCTAAGTATTTCGTCTAGATCTAATAAAAACAAAATAAAAATAAGTATTAAATTATATGCATTAATAAATTTATTTTAAAATTATACAATATGTAGACTTTTCCTTTTTTTTGTGTAAAAACAACAAAATGGGTAAAAGGAAAAAACCTGCAACCTTGTCGATTTATGATATTAAAATAATGGAATATTTTTTTAATATTATAAACTGAAAATATATCATACACCTAATAGTTGCGCAACCTCAAATAAAACATTTTTTCTAAAAGTATTGAATAGCGCCTTTATTTGTCAAAATTTTAAAAATGCCCATAATTACAAATTATGAAGTATTTTTAATCGATGTCATTGTATAAAAATGATTTCTATTTTTTGTTAATTTTTGGAAAATTTTATTATTAATCCCTTTCCACTCATTTTAAACGTCCAATTATTATTGTGCTTTACTTAACATTAACTCAACGTATTGATTTCTTTTTGCCATAAAAATACTGTTAATAACTGTTTATTTTGTTTGAAAACCAATATTTACTATACATAGGTCCGTATACGGTTTAATGCAAAGGTCAATTATAATTTTTAATAGTTCAGATATGACTTAGAAAGTGTAAATTGTTATTAACATTGTTAAAATTTGCTTTTTTCATTTAAATTGGTTGCAATTTAATAATAAGTAAATTAAAAAGGTAAAAAGATTGTACGTATTAAAATTAAAATTTTATTATTGTCGAAATTTTTTAATCTTATTATATTTGAACACATATTTACACTTACTTAAGTTATCTGTTCCTAAAATCTATTAATTCAGGATATTTATTTGTAAGAATATCAAAAACATCTATTTTGCAAAACTTACTTTTTTGTAAAACTTTGTAGATTCCAAACCGAAACTTTTTATTTAACTAGAATAAGTAAGTACAAATACATTACTTTTTCATGTTCCTTTCTTATCGACTTATATCAGATATTGTAGATGACCATTCTTCCATCTTCTACCAAATTATTGCTGGGGTGTCCCATGGCTCAGTACTGGCACCAACTCAGTTTCTTCTTTACATCAACAATTTTTTTTCTTTCACAATCAATCCTACTCATAGTTTGGCTGACGATAGTTCACTCCACTCTAATATTCAATTTCTTAAGCTTCCCTGTAATTCTGATGTGAAAAACAAGCGCAGGTCAATGCAGATATCTCTTTCACAAGATCTTAAACTAATCTTGTATTAGGGCGCCAATTATCTTGCCCAGTTTATTGCCTCCAAAACACATTCATGTTCGCTGTTGCGAAAAAAGTCTGCCAATGCTCATCCCTTACAAATGAGCGGCCAAGTTCTGCAGAACAAAGAATCATTTAATCTTGTTGGTATTTCTTTTAAGAATAACCTCAACTGGTACAAACACATTGCATCAATTGCCTCAGTAGCTTTAAAAAAGCTTGGATTCCTCTTTGAGCAAGAATGTATTTCTCTTCTTCTAATATATATACACTGTATGTATCCCAGATCAGACTCTTTTTAGAATATTGCTCTCATGTCTGGAGAATGACGTCTCTTACGACACTAAGCATTCTTGACTCCATTTAAAGAAATACTGTTTGTCTTATTTATGATCCCGCACTTACAGAAAAGCGTCCTTCTCCTGCTCACCGACGAGCTTCTGCTCCGTGTAGAGTGGGCCAGTATAATTCCTCCTCTGGCAGCTCCCAACAGAGCAGCACGTAGTGCCACTTTTATGCATCTTTTTACAGTTCAATTTAAGAAGCCTCGAACTTCCCAATTTGTTCGTTCCTTTATCTCCAGAGTGTCCAGACTTTGGAACCTGATACCTGCAGATGCTTTCTCTTTTCCTCTAAATCTTCAAATATTTAAGTCTCGTGTGAATAAACTTCCCCTTACCACACTTCAATCACCCACGGTACGTTAGTACTTAGACCTCAGCCTTCATGAACTGTCCCAAGATAAAAAAAAATATATTCTCTCTCTTAGTAAATGCGTTTTCCTCAGTGCAAGCCAACATGATCATCATCCAATGCTTCTTTTGACGTTACAAAGAGAGGGATAGTTTTTTTTTTGAAACATTATAATTTATCTTTCAGCAATGTTTCATCATGGTGTTTTCGCAAAAAATAAAATGTTAGATAAATAATTTAAGCATCGGATTGGGCACGATACTTTCTTCATATTTTTTTATTATGATCTTCAAAGCTCTAATTTCTAATGGGTAGCTACTTCTCGAAAAATTCTTATATTTAAATATTACCTCCCAGCCCAATTTGACGTAACAAAAAACCATGAGGACAAATTTGAAAATATAGGTTAATCAGTGATGTCGCTTATATTCGACCACGGCTGTGCTTGGCGTGACTTAGCACGTATACCCTGTGGTTAGTTCCACTTCTATACTATCCTTTTTGCCCTTATATTGTAATAGCCGAGCTGCGGTGCCGGTGGTCGATAGAACGACGTATATATAAAACATCTCGTCTTTTTCCAAAACGTATTTGATGTTATACCATAGTATTGCAAATAAAAAACAATGATAAATAACTCCATTAAAAACGTTACAATCCTGCTGTTTCCATCACAAGGCATATAGATATGTAGGTACTTTGATACTTCACAAGGTTGTTAAGCATCTTTTTTTGTTTTTATAAATTATTAAAAACTAATCGTTTCCTGACCGTAAACAGCCTGCTGAGAGCATAAATTTTATTGCTAAAAAATATTTGTATCTGTAATATTGTCCATGACTTAGGGTACGGCTTAAAACGCAATAATTATTATATCTTATTTACTCTGCAGGTGGTACTCCGCCCTGAACTCTGCAGAAGTTTATAATTTAACAGTAATAAGATAAGCAATAATTGATACATTATTCGAGATTTAAACTGGAGCAGCGCCAAAAGCCGACAATCGGGAAGTTGAGAGGTCAGGTTTGAGGTCATCTCCATCTTTCACGACAGGCTGATGGCCTGGCCAGCGGTGGTCCGTTTGTTTTCTCTTTCGGAAATATTTTAAATCTAGAACGAAACAGATAACGGATTTCTTTCTTCAAATAAAATGTTAAATTTTAACTAGATTCTGTAATCTTTTACTGCAAAAATGTGGGACAGAAAATTTGCATCTAGCATTATTCTTTAGGAAAGTAAAGTAAGTGTGTTTTTTTACGAAGTACCAAAAATACACAATCCTAATATACCAATACGTCCTATAATTAGTTGCATAAACTCACCTACACACCCATTAGCAAAATTTTAGTTACTATTTTAGATCCTTTAGTAAATAATACTGACGCATACATTAAAAATTCTTAACATCGCTTAGAAGCATTATCACATCACACAATGACATTGTTCCAAATAACACTGGTAAGTTTTGATTTTGTTAGTTTATTTACAAACGTTCGTGTCGATAAAACAATAAATATTGTTACATGGCAGTGGCGGCTCCTCCATTGGGTCATTTGATCAATGACCTCCCAATATTTTCGACCAATATTTCCGAACAAAAACAGAATAATGATATAAATAAAAAACATATTTTTTTTCAATCTTTTAAATTTTCCTTTATTATTCTAAGTATATAAACTCGTTGACCGATTACTGGATTCCACAAGCTTCGCGCAGCGATCTCCAGATCGGTGGTTTCGTTCGTTGGCAAAAAGTTGGGCTGCCCCAAGGGTGGTAAACTTAACAAGGAGTTCGTTCGCAAAAATCCGGGCTGCCAGCCTGCATTGACCGTGTTGTGTTAAACGGAGCCGAGTCGAGTATTCCCGATCTAATTCACGATTGGGCGAGTTCGGCTGCTTTCCGAAGCAGTGTAGTCGCATGGTCTGGGTCAACAGTCGCGAAGCGGAAAATTAAGCATTTTTCGAGCTGTTTGTTTGTTATTCTTCTATTTTTGAATTTTCTTTCTGGTTTTTCTTTGGAGTAAACGTCTGTGTGAAATAAAATGCCTAAAAATGGAATCCTTCAGTCATGTTTTTTTTTTAACTAAAAATCAGTTGGGCCATATGCATTTGAATAAATTTCAACTAATGACCTCCCCAAAAGATTGACCACGAGCCGCCACTGGAAAATGGTGTCCTTGGTGAAAGAACCAAACTGAACATAAACTCTATTCTGGATTTATTAACTTTTTTGCCTAAAAACAACATATTTCTAATATAACACTGACTTTTATAAACAAACTTTTCGTATGGCCATGGGTTTTACGACTAGCAGACTAAAACTTGCGACAGTTTCGTATGTTGCATAAAATAGTTTACAACGACTAAAATATATATAAATCTTTCTTAACATGAATGCGATTCCATACAAACTTTCAACCGCCACCCCTCCCTATTCTACACATTTACGGAAAGGTTTTCTAAAATCCTTTCTTAACTGACGTCTCCTATTTGTCCTCTCCCATATTAACAACTTCAAAAATAACGAATTTTTTATAAAATTTATCCCCAATTAACCCTTAAGGAATGTAATTTAAAATTTTTAAAACAGATTATTTTTAATCGTAATCAATAGCCTACATACCACTTTTTATACTTCTAAGTTCAGTCTTTTTTACCCATTTAGGGAGGAGTTTCCTAAAATCCTTTCTTAGCTGACGTCTTCTATTTTTCTGGGTAATCAAAAGCCTAATTACCAACTCACATATTTACAGCTAAAAAAATGACAATTTTTTAATACAAACTTTCATCCCCATTTTAACTTCCCCTCCCCGCCTTCTTCCACCAAGGGAAGTAATTCCAAAAATCTTTAAACAGATAATTTTTAATCGTTATCAATAGCTTACACATCAAGTTTTATACTTCTAAGTCCAGAAATGACAAAGTTCCATCTAAACTTTTACCTTCCATTCTTCTCCTTTAGGTAGAAAGTTTTCTAAAATACTTTCTTAGCAGACGTCTCTTATTTTTCTGTGTAGTCAGGAACATAATTACCAACTGCTACATTTACAACTTAAAAATGACAATTTTTCTATATTAACTTTTAAGGGGTGTTATTTCAAAAATATTAAAAAAGATAATTTTTATTCGTAATTATTAACCCACATAACAATTTTCATACTTACATCATACATTTTTTATACATATAAATTTCATCCCCGTTTTAACCTCCCCAACAGATGTAATCCTAAAAAATAATAAAACAGATCTTTTTTAGTAATAATTAAAAGCCTAAATATTAATTTTCATACTTCCAAGTCCAGAAATGATTAATTTTAAAACAAACTTACAACCCCATTCTCCCCCTTTAGGAGGTGAGTTTCCTAAAATTCTTTTCTAGCCTATGTTCATCAGGGATAATGTCGGATTCTTATGAAAAAAGAATTTTTCAAATCGGTCCAGTAGTTTCGGAGCCTATTCAATTCAAATAACCAAACAAACAATTAAATCTTTCCTCTTTATAATATAAGTATACATGACAATAGAAAATTGAAATTTAAAAACGTCTCTAATCCCCCTTTCGGGCGTAAAATGCGAAATATTTTTTTCACCTCTTAATCGCATTAATACTGATTATCGTAATAAGTTTTTAATTAAAGAAGTCACTTTCACTGGCGTAGGTAGGGGCTGGGTAGAGACGTTATTTACCCCCCTCCCAGGAATGGTTAACATATTTAAAGGTCTGAAAATTATTATCTGCAATATACAATATAACAAATTAAATATTATTGAATTAGAAAAATTAAAGTTATTAATCTCCACCACATTATTCCCTTGAAATTAAATGATTATTGCTTTTTGCAATCATTTTTATTATTTGAATACTGCGATACAGAGCCGAGTTTAGGACTGTGGAGGCCCTTGGACAGATTTCGTGTGGAGACCTGCATCTTACTATCAAAACAAGGTCCACAAGAACAAGTAGTCGTTTTCTCCTGCTAAATCCGAATCTAACACTAGCCTTTCCGGAAAAGTGAAAAAAAAGACAAAATGGCGTCTTCTAAATTAAAATTCATCAATTAGAATTGGAGATATTACAAATTTAATGCAAAAATATTGCAAAATAAAGATTTATCCTAACTTTCAGTCATAACTTAGCTTCTATTCAACGAAGAAAGCGCCCAGCCATTCCTAAATGTTATTAAAAAAAAAGTTACAGCCTCCTCAATAGATTATTTTTGACAAAAAATAGCATAATTTGTTTATAAACATTTTCAACTAAGAAATATTTAAAATACCACTGACCGTATTTTATGAAATCCGAGGTGAAATCATTCTTGTGCTCAAAACGAATATTTTGCCCTCCCTCAAATCCGGGCCTGCTGCGATAGCCAACCCCTAGATATATTCGCGTCTTGTTTTGTCTAACGCCACCGAAATCTAACAAAGCCTTGGCGGCGATATAGATGTGCAAAACATTCGGGCTTTAATGCAGATATTAACAATGAGCGTAAAATTAAGACCTTACTGTGTCTAATATCATATTAGACACATTGAGGTCTTAATTTTGGTATGGTATTCTGATATTAACATGTATTATTTCTAGGGTATATTAGTAATATGCTCTAGAAATATTACAAGCTAATATCAGAATACCATGTTACTCATATCAAGAATTTGCTAGAACTAGAATTAGTAGTTTGTTTTTATTTCTGAACTTTTTCTTCCTGCTTCTTAATCTCTAATTCGGATGTTTATTGCCTTGCCCGACATTTAAATTTCCATTTAAATGATTAACTAAACTAACACGTAATGTTTTTTTTCATACATATCTTAAAACAATTACGATTATTATACTGAGTGTATCATACTATATTCACAGACATTTAAATGGCTATATATTTATCTATAATGTAAAGACAATTTAAGATATTGAAATGAGTAAAGTAATATGGAACAAAAGATAATTAAATTCATTTTTTGTTTTGTAAATGATTAATACAGATTTTATTTTAAAATCGTTACCCAGACTATTGGAAATCATAAATTTCAGAATAAAGGTAAACACTTTTTATGTGTTAATTTTTTTTTTATGAAAGTTCAACCTTTTACCCTTTTAATGTGTGTTTTGAAACTACCAAACCAAGTTTAATAGATTCTTAGTACAGAAAATGTGATTTGTTGTTATTGTTTGACTCATTTTTAATTTGTTACGCGTTATGTATGTACCAACGCGACGTACCTAGGTATTATCTGCAGGACAAATAGTCCGCTCAAGTAGCTTTTAGGAAAAGTTTTGGAAATTTCAAAATTAATTCTTAACTACTTAGGGTCACTATTTTGTCAAGAAAATTATCTAAGTGCGCTAAAACGCGTTTTACCTGCAGTTAAATCTTTACGCTACAGGGTGCCCAGATTCAGGATCAGGAATCTCGGAAACCGTAAAAAAAAATCGGTTAAATTATGGCAAAGTTGTGAATTGCGCTAACCATGCCACTTTAGAAAGTTAAAATTCCGAGTACTTCCCGGGGATATCCGGAAAAAACGAAACCGATTTCGTTTTTTTTTTTTTCTGGCGTTATTTCAAAAATATGGAAAAACAAAAGATACTTTCTTTGGCCATTTTTAAGCTCTCAAAACAGCGTTGAGAGATTTTCCCACGATTTTTCTTTTTTTTTAACCATCATCAACTTTATTTTTTAAATATGGACCTGTTTTTTATTTAATTTTTTTGAGCCTCTTATTATCCCACTTACAAAAATGTATAACACTTAATATTTATTAACAAATATGCAACGCCCCTATAAGAAATGATGTGCGTTCCTTGTCTAACTTATTGTCTCTTATGAAACATATATTTATTTAACGAAAATTATTAAGTGTTTTACATCTTTGTAATTAGGATTATAACTGCTTCAAAAAAATGCAATGAACAATTGAGTGCCTATTTAAAAAAAAAAAATTGATGATGGTTTAAGGAAAACAAACGTCTCAGAAAATCTCTCAAGGCTGTTTTGTACAGCTTAGAAAGTGGCCATGAGAAAGAGTCCTTTGTTTTTATATATCATTTAAATAACGTCAGAAAAAAAAAAAATGAAATCGGCAAATTTCGGTTTTTGTATATCTCGGAAAAACTCGAAAAAAAAACGGCAATTTTGGCACCTAAATGCGCAACTTTAATAATTGCCGAAATTTTTTTTATCCCCATGCATGCACTCAATTTTGGCCCCGTATAGGCAAAACTGAAAGCTCAGCGTTCAAAAGACCCTCTAAAATTTTTTTAAAAAAGCTGAACAGTTCAAACTGTTCAGTTAAAACTGAAATTGTCTAACAAAAAGTAAGCTTTTGGCCTATTTGGAATATCCGATTTTAAAGTAATTACAAGCTTCAATAAATAAGCATGTATCTATTATCTTCTGTTGAATAACAGGACTTTTGTCCTGATTTGTTTTTTTTTTCAAAATGTAAAATAATCCACAAAAATTCCATCTTCCTGGGTATGTTCATAAAAGTACACTAAAATGAAGTGGATGTGACATTAATTTTGTGAAGTCAAAATGGAGTAAAAATGACACATCTGACGATAAAACTAATCGTGTGGACGTCAGTTTAAACTGACTATTTACCTGAACAGTCAAAACTCTTAGATAAAACTGTACGTTTGACCCCCCCGGGGAATAGCACTTAAAAATT
>JAHBCN010015299.1:0-21113 GCA_019359885.1 Listronotus oregonensis
GAGATAAGCCCGGAAATACCCGTCATAAAATCGGGATTTGTAAATAGTTAAAATTTTTAACAAACGGATTACGTCATGTACATGAGCCGCAGCGGTCTTTTACATGGTATCATCTTTCAAAATAATTGTAAAAACTAACCTTAAAGGGCAAATGAACATTTTTTTTTTTTTTAACTTCTACGTGTTTTTTTATATTTTTATTGGAAACCAAAATAAATCACCCTTTATCTGGATTAACCCAGACTATTTTTATTACCCCCTTTCATCGGAAATGAAATTTGGAACTTACCCCAGTGGACGACTTTTAAAAAAATTTAAATCTTCTGTTTTTTTCCCCAACCAAAAATTTTAAATTTTTCCCAAAAAATATTAGGAGAAGTGTTATTTGTAAAAAAGATTTTTTTTTTACCCAATAAAAAAATCCAACGGGCCTATTATTTAAGTTTAAAAAAAAAAAACAAATTTTACTAAAAAAAATTTTTATTTTTTAAATTAATAATTTAAAAAAACAATCAAGAAATTTACATAAAATGCACATTTTCCCCTACTAAAAAAATTAAATTTACAAATACCTACAGAAAATAATTTTAAAAGTAAAATATTTACATACAAACAAATATATTATAAAATTTATGCAACAATAAACGTATCAGTATTTTTCCTTTATATTATTTCTTTTAACAATAATTCCGTTCTTTAATTTTAACAAAAATTATTCTTGATTTAAAAAACATTTTTTAAAAACATTGAATACGCAAGGCAACAATATAAAAAGGGGAACCCAAAAGCCCGAATTAACTCATTTTGTTTTCAAGAAGGTAGTTAAATACAGGGTTTTTTTTAAAGGCGTGCTAATATTTGGGGGAGTATTTCATGAATCGTTTTATAAAAAATTTTATAAAATTTTTATGAATAATTTTTTTTTTGGCCATAAAAAATTTTCATAAAAATATCCCAACAAAAAAAAAAAATTTAAAAGGGTGTAATAATTCAAGCACCCAGAATGTAGTTAGAAGCCTAGTATTGCCATTTTAAAATCCGTTGTTGCCATAAAAAAATTTGGGCAAGTTTAGGTGAAAAACGAAAAAATATAAATATGTTTTATAGTTTTGTGACGGATTTATGTTTTAAAAATTCTTAGAACTTTTATTAAAATTTTTACTAATTTCATTGAAATTTATATATTATTTTTGTTATAAGTTAATCTCGATAACGGTGGCACACTTGCCACCGAAACGTAGATAAGCTTTTAAAAATTTTTTGGGTTTTTTTTTGGGATTTTTTTTTTTTCTATTTCTGGCGATCTGCGACTTCATAGGGGTCTATAGGGTTGTTAAAACTAAGTCGCCCCTACCTTGGGACCAGGACTGAAGCGGTCCCATTGCATAAAACTTTCCTGGCGAGTAAACCCAACAAAAACTTATTAAAGAGTAGTATCCCGGTAAAAAACGAAATCACTACCCAGCTCTTTATTTTCTTGAATGAAAACATATGGCTTTAAATTTTAGGATGACATATTATATCATAAGATGCCGATTTTGGATATCAAAACCCTGTGTCTATCACTTCCGGTTTAATCGGAAACGACATAACTTTGATTTTCAATAGAACACCCTGTATATTTTTTCCAAATTTTGGGATTCTAGGATCATTTCTAAATATAAAATCTAGATTATATCCTATACCTATCTTGCTTGTTTTTGAAAAAAGGGCGATTGAAGATGTCCAAACGACTGCAAATTATGCAGTTTTATGGGAAAACAAATAAAGTTATAAAAATTTATTATGCTTAATATAATTTTTTCCAAAGACTCTATTTGGTGGTCATAATAAAATTTCGGCTTTCCGGGAAAGTGCTCAGAAAATTAACTTTTCTAATAATGTATTTCAAAAATTTTTAACAACACCCGTTATTTTTAAATTTGGATTCTATGGGTCATTCCTGATATAAAATCTGTATTAAGTCCTATACCTATCTTTGTTAGTTTTTAAGAAAAAATGTTTTCTCCTATAACTGATAAATTTCGGTCGCTCGAACATTTCAATCGCCCCTTTTCTAAAAACTATCAAAGATAGGTATAGGATATAATACAGATTTTATATCAGAATGACCGTAGAATCCAAATTTTAAAAATACAGGTGTTCATTAAAATTTTTGAAATAACTTATTAGAAAAGTCAATTTTTCGCAGCACTTCCGGTAAAGCCGGAAGTAGTTTTATTTTGACCTCCACGGATAGAGTCTTTAGAATAAATTAAATCAAACTTTAAAAAATTTTTTATAAATTTATTTGTTTACCCATAAAACTGCATAATGTGCGGTGTTTAGAATTTTTAACGCCTTTTTCTAAAAAAACAAGCAGAATAGTTATAGGATATAATAAAAAATATTTATCAGAAATGATCCGCAGAATCCAAAACAAAAAATAAAGGTTTCCATTGAAAAAAATCAAAATTGATGTCTTTTCCGGTCAAACCGGAAGTGATAGGCACATGTTATAATATCCAAAACAGGCATCTTATAATATAATATTCATCCTAAAATTTAAAACCCCATATGTTTTTATTTAAGAAAATAAAGGGTGGGTGGATTTCTTTCCCCGGTATGGGGTGTTGGGAAAATTGGGAAATCCCCCTTTTAAAAAATAAGTGAAAAGAAACTAAAGTTTTTTTAAAATTTTTTTTCGTATAGACCTTTTCTTTGAAGATATTGGTTCCCAAAAAGCTCCAATTGAATTAAGTTTTTTGGACATAATTATTGAACAACCAGGTATATTCCAATTTTATTTTAAAAGGATGTGTTACCAAGTAAGACTCGTCAAATTACCATCAAAGAAGTGTTGTGAATAACTCCCAGCTGCAGGGACGGACTAGCTGTGACACTCATGACCGCCTTTTTTTACAAACCTTTAACTATTGACTAAAAATTAAATACTCTTCATTCATGTCGCTAAGCCTAACCGTTTTCGAAATAACGTCACCTTATTTACACTTTGTCCCCTGTTTTTGAAATTGAATATAAAAAAGAAAATTTTTTTCCTGTCACCAACATTAGTTTTAAGAGTGCATTTACGCTACCCCTTTAGGGTCGGGCAAAAGGACGGGAGATGGGCGGAACAACAAACTCCCACTACCACAATTTTCGTAAAAATTAAAAATATATTTTATTTAGGTTCTTCAAAATTTGGGGTTATCGGATGCGATGTTTTTTCCCGATTGCAAGCCTACGGAGATAACGTTTTTTGGGAACTATTTTCACTTAAAGACATAAATTTTACAATTTTAAAGGTAAGGGAAAAAAAACTATGCCTCTGCTGTAAGGATTTTTTTTAAATATGAGTGAGTTAAGAAAAATTACTAAAATAACCGTTTTAGGGTGACTTTCCTAAGGAATATTAAAAAATAAATTCAAATTTAAAAAACTATTACCGCAAAACCTAGATTAAGTGTTCTTCATATAGTTTTGAAAATTATCAATACCTTATACCGTTTTTTAAAAAAAAACATTATCCCCCAAACCCCCAAAATTTATCCAATTTTTGCGGGGGTGGATCAAATAAAAAAAGGGAAATTTTGTTAAAAACTTCGAAGGGGGTTCAAATGGATCATATCACAAAGTTGTTTTTGGGGCTGTCGCTAATTGAAATTAAAATAAATTTAAAAATCGTATTAATTACTTTTCAGTATTTGGGTTACTTTAATTAATTACTTTCCGGAAAATTTTGTTTTGGATTATTAATTAATAGAATAATGCAATCGTAATTTAATTGATTTTTATAAATCCCAAGAATTCCATTACTTTTTTAGAAAGTAATTAATTTCTTTAAAAGTAATTAATTATTGAAAGTAATTAGATTACTGATAAAGTAATTAAAATTCTTAGAAATTAATTTTTTTACCAATAAATCATTGAATTACTACGAAAAAATTTAATTACCTTGCTTTATGGAAAAACTGCCCAAAATTTTTGGGCCCCCCAAAAAATCATCTTGAAACACTTCGGGGGCTTTAAACGTTGATGTTAGGGAGGGTAAAAAAACATTTTTATTTTAGAGTCATTTAATTTTAACTTGCCGAAAAGCAGTTTGAATAGTGTGACGGCTTTAAAACATATTATATAAAAAATTTATTTTTTTTGTGTATCGTGTTAATATATGTGGTAATTTAAATAGAGTAATTGTAAAATATTCAATTCTTTTTGTTTTAATTGATAATTAAATTATTTTTAAAAAATAATTGCGACAGCTCTGGTTTTGAAGATTGAACTTTTGGTGGGGAAAAAAGATGTATCTTTATTGAAATACACCAAATACCTGATGTATAAGTCTTTTTTTAATTACGGTTAGGATTAGTGACAAAAAAAGGAATTTATTTTTTAAACAATAGTTAAGGGTTTTTAAAAATTTCCCCAAATTCTTATCAATCAGGGCTAAAAAAAGGGGGGCGGGGCATTCCATCGGGTATCACCATGGGTGGTTCTTGACTATTTTTAATATTTTTTTATTTTTTTTAAGGGTTTATCCTAATCCCAACTAATAACAAAATTGGGGTTTTAAAAATTTTTTATATTCGTTTACCTTCAGCACTCGTTTCCCAAAATGGCGGAACCCCTTTTCATCAAAATCTTTTTTTTGAAAAGTCTTATAATTTTTGAACCCTTTAGATAAACCTATAAAATAAAATCCCCTTTTTTTCATCTTAAAATGGCTATTATTCTGTATAATATGTTTGGGAAAATATTTTTTAGGAAGTAGGTTAAATAAATCTAAAAAATGTACCGTAAGAAAGTGAAAATTGTCATATTTAAGATTTTTTAAGTATGAAGGATGTTTCTGAGAGTTCAATTTTTTTGTTTTTAAATGTCTGGAGTGTTTGTATACAAAATATTAAACTTCAGAAGACTACCCTTTCCAATATATTAAATTTTGAAATTTCCGAAAAATTCAAAGTTTGGAGGTTAATATCTCAGATGGGGGACCTCCATAAAATCTGAAACTTTCAAAAATTAAAGCCTCTTTTGGTACCTTTTAAATAAAACAACTTCTTGTCTTTAGACTTTTTTAATGTAAAGTTAATAAATTTTCAAAAATCGCAAAAAATCTGTTATATTGCACGTTTCTTGACAGTTGTTAGAAGTGAAAAAACTGTGTCATGTACTACATTTTAACTTAAGAACTTGTTGCCGGGGGAGGTGAAAGATCTCTCCCCCAACAGGATCATCAGATTTATTAGGAGTCTGGACCTGGTGGGAGAAATATAAAAGGGTGTGAGCCACAATAGACCAATCGGTCGCGGTGGAAGGATGTTATACCCACTCAGTTTAAACCTTCCTACCTACTTACCTAGCACTGTTTAAATTCCTAATAATTAATTTGGGGCCAAAATTCATTTTAGATAGATCTTATCATGCATTACTCTTTACTGGAAATTTGCTGAGACTCATGTCATAGGCTGTTCATGACATGCAGCAACATGAAAGCTTCAGATAGAAACAAGCATTACTTTGTCCAGCTCAGTTTATTGTGAACTGTGATTGAGAAAGGGTGTTGTAATATAATGATATTTTATTTTTTGAAAGAAATTTTGTGAGTTCTTTGGAGGCTTTAATTGAAAATTATATTTTATTGTTTAGTAATTTTGTGTGTTTAGTGGTATGTTCTGTGGTATGAAAATATTTTTTGAGGTGAAACTCACACAAAGTGTTTATACTATCAGAATTCAAGCTCAATGATAGTATTGTTTGGCTTTTATCGTCAAGGTCATTAAAACTAATAAGTTCTTTTTTTACTTTACCATAGGTCTCTTTGTGACACGATTCCTTAGTTAATGCACCAACACTGCACTCCATTTTATCAAAAGAACATACCACTAGATCACATAAAATTACTAAACAATAAATATAATTTTTAATTAAAGCCTCTGAATAACTCACAAAATTACTTTCAAAAAATAAAATATCATTATCTTTCAACACCCTTTCTCAATCACAGTTCACAATAAACTGAGCTGGACAAAGTAATGATTGTTTCTGTCTGAAGCTTTCATGTTGCTGCATGTCATAACTGACATGAGTCTCAGCAAATTTCCAATAAAGATCTATCTAAAATGAATTCTGGCACAAATTATTATTAGAATTTAAACAGTGCTATAAAATAATAGTTATAAAAATTTTGGGAAAAATTATTACTTAGCTATATAAGTACCTTTTAAAAGTTGAATTGGGTGTTTGTACCCAAGGTATAAAAAAAAGTTTAACATGTTTTTTGAGGCTTATTTATGTAAAATATTAATCAATATTTTCTTAAAATTATGTTTGAAGTAGCTCTTAAGTTAAATGTAGTACATGAAACAGTTTTTTATTCTAACAACTGTTAAGAAACGTGCAATATAACAGCTTTTTGCGATTTTTAAAAATTTATACACTTTACATTAAAAAGTCTAAAAAAGAAGTTGTTTTATTTCAAAGATATCAAAAGGGACTTAATTTTTGAAAGTTTCAGATTTTATGGAGTTACCCCATCTGAGATATTAACCTCCGAACTTTTCGGAAATTTTAAAATTTCAAAATTTAATATATTGAAAGGGTAGTCTTCTGAAGTTTAATATTTTGTATACAAACACTCCAGACATGTAGAAATAAAAATAAAAAAATTGAACTCTCAGAAATATCCCCTTCATACTTTTATTTTACCTACTTCCTAAAACGTACCTTCCCAATCATTTGATATAGAGTGATAGCCCATTTAAGATGTATAACAGAGATTTTATTTTATTGGTCTATCTCATATGGTTCAAGGGATATAAGCTTTCCGCAAACGACGATTTTGATGAAATTGAGTCACAGCCATCTTGGAAACGCAGCTGCTGAAATAAACGAAGGCATATAAAATTTTTCAAACATCATTTTGTTATTAGTTGGTATGTAGGATCAACATATTAAAAAATAAAAATATTAAACATGTCAAGCAACCATTTATATTTTTTTTGGTGATTTCCGATGGATGACCCGGTCATGAGTGTCACAGCTAGTCCATTCCTGCAACTGTGAGTAATTCACAACACTTTCTTTGATAGTAACTTGAAGAGTCTTACTTAGTATTACATTTTATTAAAATAACATTAAAATATACCTGGTTATTTAAAAATTATGTCCAAAAAACTTGATTCCAATGGAGCTCTTTGGGAGACAATATCTCCGAAGAGGAGTCCTATAGAAAAAGTTTATATGATTTAAACTCTTTTTACGTGTTTTTTTTTATATCGGGAAGATTTCCCATATTTTCCCGGACACCCTGTATGAGTCTTAGCTTTAAAGAATAGTTTCTGTTATCATTTGAAAACGGTTGGAGATACATAAAACCCCAAACGTTTGTAACATGAAAATGAGAACAATGAAATTCCAAGATTTTAGTGTTACAAAGCACTACATTATTTTTTTCAGGAAAATCTATTTGATAACAAACATATTAATAGTATGAAAGATACGTTCTTCAAATTTTTTAAAATAACGCAAGAACGCCCAAAATTTCCCCGAACTTTTAATTTTAGTTTAAATTTTAAGAGTTTCTTGTATTTATTTTAAAAATTATATTTTTTTTTTTCTTTTTTTGATTTATTTAGGATAAATTGCAATATATTACAGGGATTTTTTAAATATTCCACTAACCTTAAAAAAACAGCACATAAACAAGTTCTTAAAAATCTAAATAACACTTTAGAGGTTGCAATTTTTTCTTCCCGGCCTAAAAGACCACTAGTTTCTTTTTTTAACCAAAAAAATTTTTTGTTGTAAATGTATTGGGAAAAATAAAAAAAAACATCATTTAACAAAAAAAAACCCGGGATTTTCCTTGAGGGATAATACAAAATATTTTTTTGAAAATTTTACCAAAAAATCCCTTACTATATTATTTAAACTTTATCATGTAAATGTTTACAAAGAAAATTTTAAGCATAACTGACTTTGTAACTTTTTAAAAAAATTTTGGGGTTTGGTTTTCAAAATAATCAAAAAAATTAAGAAAAAAACCCCCCTTTGAAATTTTTTTTTTTAATTTTTTTTTTTTTTTTGTTTTTTTCTCTATTAGAGGGGGCCCAAAAATGTTTTTAAAAAATTTTTTATTTTTTTTTGGGTAAATTTTTTTTTTGGGGGCCATTTTTAGTTTGCCCCGGAACCGCTTTTTGGCTGAAAACAAGTTTTGGGAAAAGGTTTAACTCAGGTAATTTTAAGATATCAAGACCAAATAAAAACTAAAATCACCAGAATTAAATTTCTAGATTTTGGTTAAACAAAAAATTCTAAGTTGTAAGGAAAGGGGAAAAAAAAATGTTTAAATAAAAAGATTAAATTTTCAAAAACGAAAAGTTCAGTGCTGAAAAGTTATTATAAGGAATAAGATTTCCACTTAATATTTTTTTGTAAAGACCTACCAAGAACTACTTTCTGAAAAATTTTTAAGTTTAAAATTTTCCTTCCAATATAATTTTCAAAACTGAATTAAAACCTATTTTTCAACTTTAAAAGCCGAATATTAAAAGGACTGAAATTTATTCGAATTATCATAACATAAAAATATGATAAAAAAATTTTGGGGCGAACTCAAATTTGGGTTCCGATTATAGTACATCAAATTCGGCTGAAAAAAACGTCTCCTAACGTTTTTTAATGGTAAATCTGTTTTTAAAAATATTTATAAAAAATTGTATGTAAAATTTTAATTTATATTAAAATTATTAAAACATTATTCTTGCTGTAAAAATGCACAAATTTAAAATATTATGATTGGGGTTTAAAAATTTTAATTTTTAAAAACAAATTTTAAAAAAATTTTTTTTTAAAATGCATAATAAATTTTATTTATTAATAATAAAGGCAAAGTAAACTTAAATTTTTATTTCAGTGAATATTTAGTATTGTTCTAGAGTTATAGTACATCAAAGTCGGCTAAAAATTGTGTTACTCCACCCCAAAGTTTAACAAAAAAGTATAAGTAAAAATGTACTTTATTGATAAATGTAAGATTTTATTTTTTAAGTTCACAGTGCAACAAAATACAGCAAAATGAATGTTTTTAACAGGTACTGATTAAAAAAGGTTTCGTTGCCTACCTCATATGCGTCAGGTTCAAATTCTGCATCCTTTTCCATTTGATCGTCTAAATTGTTTGGTATAAATATTTCGGAAAAGCATGTTGAACACAGAGCTTTTCAGGTACAACTAGAATGTATTGTGTTAAAAAAAAAATCTAGAGAATTTAATTCTGGTGATTTTAGTTTTTATTTGGTCTTGATATCTTAAAAATTACCTGAGTTATAACCATTTACGCAAAACTTGTTTTCAGCCAAAAAGCGGTTCCGAGGCAAACTAAAAATGGCCGCCAAAAAAAAGTATAAGTAATAAAATAAAAAATAAAATTTTTAAAAACAGTTTTGGACTCCCCTAATAGTAGACAAAAACATATAAAAAGATTAGAAAAATAAAAAATGTTGAACAACAAACTTAATTTTTTTTGGGGGATTTCTAAACACAAGCAGCAAGGTACTTCAAAGCCCTAATAACAGTTATTGGTATTATAGGTACTTAGTATTATCTTTTTCTATTTTCTAATTTAAATGGCAAATTTCTCATAAAAAAATTAATTATGTTTTACTAAAACGGGAAAACAATACCATATTAAAAAATAATTCGCATCGCATTATGGCAGCAAAAGTAGTAAAATGGTGGGGACTGTGACTTGGATGCCACTGCCATCCGGTTCTTCCGGTTCTTCTTGAAAAAGAAAATTTAATTTCTTCGGATTACTTTTAAGAAAAGGAAAGAAATATTCTAAGAAATAGGATGACGTAATAATATGATATACAAAAAAATTTTAAAAAAGTTTTTAAATTTATTTTGTAAAACAAAAAAAATAAATGAGGCATAATAATTTATTAATTTTTTTAAAAAAAAAATAAAGAAATTAAATTAGATTGCAGGTTCTCGTTTTTAAAAAAGTCATCGGATAGCTATCATCCCAGTCATAGCCCTACCATCTTACCCTCACATATCCCAATATTTTTTTCCCGAACCCCAAAGTTTAATTTGATTCTCTAAAAACATCTCAAAGCAGAGTTACGTTCTCGATTTTTTTTTTTTAACTATTTATTTTTTTTTTTAAATATTATCAACTGCTTCAACATGCACTTCATCGGGCGATAAGGAGCTAAAAAAAAAAGCTTTTGCCCCTTTTTCCCTTTTAGATAGCGCCCCAGTTTCATTTTTTTCAGGGGTTTTGGGAAATTCATGATTTTTGAAAAAATTTCCCTTTTAGATCGGTTTTCAAAAAATAATCTTCAAAAACAAAAAACCAACCCCCAATAACATTATTTTAATTTAATAAATTTTTATTTAAAAATTTTTTAAAATTAACAACTTTTTTTTTTTTTCTATTTTATTTTGTACAGACGTGTTTTAACAGAAACATTTACATTGATAAATTTCCCTTTTTTAATATTATTTTCCCTCAAAAAAAATGCAAGTTTTTCTTTAAATGTTTCCCAAATAAATAAAAAAAAGCAAAAAAAAAATTTAAACCCCTCTTCTACAGGGTTCCCCTGAGACTCCCTATTTTGATTTTGAAATAAATTCTTTTGAGAAAAGGGGTGGGTTTTTTAAATATTATTATTTCTATGGCCTTTGGGATTTAAATTAACATTTTTTTAATCAATGGCCTTACAAAACTGGGAAAAATTGTTTTTTAAAAGGTCTTTTTTCTAATAAAGCACATTAGGTTTGAAACATAATTTAATGTTTAGTTTGAGAAAATTAATAGAAGAAGAAAAGACAGTATATCCCGCAAAAAATTCAAAGATTTTTTGGAAAGTGTTAAATGGCCGCCCTTTTTCCTTTTTGAGGATTTAAAATTTTTAAGGCCCCCCCAGATTTTTTGGGGTTTTTAAAGTAAAAGTTTTCAACTGCCCAGAAAATACCCAAGATTTTAAAGCCCGAATTTCTGAAGAGGTCCGGTGAATAGATCATTCCTTCACCCCAGTGGCGGCTCTGATTACAAATATAGAGGTTCTGCCAAGCGATTAAAAATACATTTAACAAACCAGAATTAAAAATAACATAAATATTTACACGATTTGAAACAATGAAAACTTTTATACAAGTAAATGTCACAAAATGTCCCCAAGACAAAAAACTTTTTTTATAAATTGTTGATTCTTCTGCCCTTTTTGGAAGAAAACTTGTTGTAACCTTCTCATTGAAATTTGAAATTTCACGAATCTTTTCCTTTTCAATTGATAGCATTGATAGAGCCACTAACGATCCTGAGCCCAAGAATTTAAAAAAATTTTGATTCTTTAAAAGTAGAAAATGATCTTTCAGCCTCTGCAGTCGTCATTGGAATTGTTATAAGAATTTCTAATATTCTTTTGGTTTCTTAAATCCCCCTGAAAAATTATTTTCTATTAAAAATTTTTAAAAAACGGTACTGCCCCTTTTTATAGATCTAATCTGCTCTGAAAAAATTAATGTTTCAGTTTTAAACTTCTTTTCTTGTCGGGAAAAAGAAACTTTTAAAAATTTTAAAAATTTCCTGGGGAAAATTATCACAAAATTCCCCCAAATTTATTAGAATAAAATAAAGACCCGCAGATAAATGTTTTTTTAAATGAAATGATCTTTCGACAGTTAAAAATTAATCGCAGTTTCTATGCAAACGATGACCCAATTTACTGTCATTTCAAAATTTTAGATAAGGGCTCGGTGGATAAGAAAAAACGGCTAACGACTTCGGGATGAGTTTCTTAGTGACATCACATTCTGCGTTTTTTTGTTTATTTTACGGGGTCTGTTTGTATTTTTGTAGCTCTTTAAAAAAAGAACATCTACATGAGGCATGACACGAGGGAAAAAAGTTAGCCAAAAAAAAAATTTTTTTTATCTAAGAGCATTCTTCTGATAGATGACGCGGCACAAAACAGTTTGATTAAAAAGAGTCTTCTATGTTCTCCATACATTCTATTAAAGATTTATGTTCAAAAACAAATTAACAGGCGGATTTAAAAATTTCCCCCAAGTTGGCGCACCATGGGAATTCTTTTTGAACTATTTTGGGAAACATCACACGTTGTGGGAATTTCAAAAAAATGCTGGTATTTTTTTAAATTCCCAAAAAAAAGCCCTTTTTAATTTTGTGAACAGTTTTGGCATTATTAAAATTTAATTGATGCGCATAGCAGTCAAAATGGGCATATGGGAAAATTTTTTAATCCCGCCTGGGCCCAGTATGCCTTCCACTCAACCTCGCCATGTGGGTTTTAAAGGGGTTTTTTGGTTGATTTTGTTCTGGTAATATTAACAAAACTTGAAAATATTTGGGAGGGACTCTGCATTAACACCAATAGGTTTAATATCGAAAATTGGTTCGGTGAATACCAAGTATTACTACTAACGCGTCTTTGCGGACACATCAGTTGTTTCGTCTACAATTATTGCCAGATTTGGAGATTGACGAATTTCTTCCAAAATTTCTCCCGGTACTTTTAAAAAACAGTCCAAAAAGTCATTTTGTTTTTTTTGAAATCCCCCTTTAAAAACTGTCGACTTTTTTTAAAAGTTCCTCCAAAATTTTGTCAAGCTCTGCCCAAAGAAAACCCCGAAAAAATTTCCCGGGTTTTTTAGACCTCTCTCGCTGCCCCCAAGTGCCAATTCAAATATTCCCAAAATTTAACGAATCAATAAATTTTGACAAAACATACCGATTTTTGTCACCTCTTCGTTAAATTTTTTAATATTTTCCCAGAGGGAGAATCTAGTTGTTCCTTATATTTACGGTGCCTAAAAAAGCAAATTCCCATTATGTAAAGGGGTTTGGGACGTTTCATGTTTCTTTTTTTTTTGACCAAATGATTTAAATCTTACCCAATTTGGGTCCACGATTTATCTCCCCAAAAAATAACAAGGAAAAAAGAAAAGAGCATTTTTTTTGCATCCCAAAAACCCAAATTTTTAGTACCTTCACGTTAAATTTTCTTTTGTACTGTTTACCACGACTTGAGCCTTCTTTTTTGATGGAAATATCTGGTAAAAAACGACCTTGCTTTAATTTAATTTTTTTTTCGTAGGTGTCTTTATAAACCTTTTTAAAATTTAAAAAATTATGTAATATCCATCTCTAATATGAATATTAATCAAAGGAAAAAAAAAAAAAACGCTTATAACAGTACGCGAAAATTTTAGATTTTATACAGAAAACCGGGGGTCTGTCGAACAACTCTCAAAACCTAATCACTATCCCCCAGCCCGCGTAAAAACAGAACATATTCCCCTTAAAACAACGGTTTAAAATCAAAGGCGCGAAATCGCGACGTCAGAGGCAGGGGAAATTACGAGCACAGAACCACATTGTCGCCCTGCTAAATTTATACAAGGGGGAGATATGTTTTGACTACGTCAGGCCGCTTCGCGAGTTCGTTAATGAACTTTTTCGGGGTTTGTTCGAAGTTACTTGTCGCTTATCTTCCATATCGTGTTCCAATGAACTTTTTTTAAATTTAAAAACAAATAAATTTTAAAAATCAAAACATTTATTTATTTTAGATTTAAGGTTATTTTTTTTTTTTTTGGGGGTTCTGCAGCTCTGCGCTCATGTACCAGCCGCCCCGCTTCATCCTGTCATAATAATTTTTCCCTTTAAAAACTTAAAAGTGCCTTAAGATAATGGCACTTACTTAAAACGTAATTTTTAAAAAATTTGGATAAATCTAAGTATGTTATAGTAAATCCCAAAGACTGAATTGTCATTAATGTAATAAAAAGTTAGTTTTTTGTTTTTTAAAAATTTTTCTGAGCAATTAAAAAGGGTAGTCCATTATAGGAACCCCGTATATGTAATGGCAAAATTTTAAATCCTTATTTAAAACTTTAAAACCAATAAAAGGGGTTATATTTGATTTAAATATTTTTTTAAATTTAAAAAATATAAAATAATCCAGATTCAAAATTAAAATACCTAAAAAAAATATAATATAATTTTATTCCAAAAAAACACAGTGTTTATCTATACCCATCTTTTTTTGATAGGACGGTACACTTTCCATTTTTTTTCGTTTTTTTTAAAAAAAATATACGAGTATTCTATTCTACATTTAAAATTTTGTTGTTTTTTTTTTATATTTAAGTTACAGTATAATTTGTTTTTTTTGAATGGGGATATCTATTAAAATTAAATCATTTTTACACCCCTAAACCGGTCTTTATTTAAGTTTATGTTATAAGAATGATTCAGAAAACAATACCACCGTTTAATGGGAAAATTCCTTCCCAAAATAAGATAATATTTTTATATAAATACAGCCCCAAAACCGCTCAATTTTTAAGATCATGCTGTAAAAAATGAGAAATGGTATTTTTTTTGATTTTCACATCGATTTTTCGATTTAAATAAAACTTGGGACAGTTAAAATAGTCTAGTCAAAAAATGTGTCTCCTGCGAAAAATAGTTACAAGGCTCAGAAAAATATGAGCGATAACTCATTCGACGCGGAATGCAAATCTGAGAAAGGCGTTTTAAGGATTTTTCTGTCAATTAAAATTGCAAAAACGAAAAATTTATTTCGATTTTTGACGATAACTTAAAAACCATAAGAGATAGCGGAAATTGCAAAAAGGAGGAGGAAATTTCCGATAAAAAGTCCCAACTGCCGGAGTTTTACAGTGGTGTGCATAAAAATAGCAGTGGCAACCAAATTTATTGATGTTTCTCTTAAAAAACAAGCTAAAACTCTTAAAAAGGTATTGTTATGTAAACGAACAAAAAAAATGGAAGAGTTAGAGTAAAACTTTTTTTGTTACAAAAAAGTGAACAAACCTACTGTTTTTTTATGAATTTGATTCATTACTAGTTAATCGTTTATTCATCCATGAGTGTAAATCAAGTAAAGTTCTTACAAATAGTTAAGCGCACTAAACGTAATTTTTCTTGTGAATTTATTGATAATGGGTCGCGCGAGGCACTGTACACCAGAGAAACAAAAATTATTATAACATTGTTAAATCAAGGAAAAAAGTTATAAATTTATTCAAGAAATTCTCTCCTGTTGGAAAAAATAATCGCAAAGGAAAAAAATAAACACTTTTTGCCGAAAATCGAGGTTAAAAAAAAAAAACCATTTTAAAGGGGAGGACAAAAAAATAGTTGCATATGCAACTAAAATGCCATTTATTTCTTGTAGTAAATTTAAAAAAGGATTTAAATATTACAATAAAGTTCAATGTTAGAAGAAGACAAAAAAGCAGGTTTAAAGCTAGGCAAAAGAAAAGTTCCCCTATTAAATAGAGGCAAGAAAAAAGGCGTTAAACTTTGTCACAACTTTTTTTGGGGATAGTAAAAGTGGCGTAATATTTTTGGAGCGACAATAAAAAATTTTATTTGACTCTAACCCCAGCAATCTACGAAGACCACCTGGCCAATAATTTAACCCACGCTTTACAAAAAGACAATAAAACATGGGGGCCCAGTATAATGATTTGGGGTTGTTTCCCCTGGTATGGTATTGGTCTGTTACAAAAGGAAAAATTTTAAGGATCCCTGCAGAATATTCTTCTGCCTTATGTGAAGAAACCACTTAGGTGGATATTTAGCAGAATAATGACCCGAAGCACACTTCCCGTAAAGCGAAAACATGGTTTGAAAGGAAAAAATCAGGGTTCTGGACTGGCCCGGGGAATCACCCGGGTCTAAATCCTTAGAGAATCTTTGGCAGCAGTTAAAAAAGCTGTTTGGGCTGCTAAAAAAATGTCAATAAAATTTTGGGAAATTTGCCAGACACCATGGAACTCAATTCCTGTTGCCACATGTCAAAAACTAGTTGAATCCCAAACCCCGCAGATGCCGTGCAGTTATCAAGAACAAGGGGCAAGCTACAAAGTACTGACGTTATTGAACAGTTTTCTTTTTATTAGGATATAATTGTACAACTTTTTTTTAATTTACTGCTATTTCATTGACAACATATTTATAGAGAATAACCATTTTGTCTTATAAAATTTTAAATTTTTTAGTTTTTTTTTTTAAATTGAGAATATGAATAAATAATTTAATGAATAATGTTGCCTTTTGACTTTTTGCTTTAAGACGAAAATGAAATAAAAATATATACAATTTTGGAATCTGTATTTTTTTGCACACCACTGTATTTCCATTATTTAACATTTTTATGTCCTATTTTTATCAAAAAAACTCCCATTAACGATAACATGTTTTTGAATCAACTGTATTTATCCTAAATTAAGCTCAGCAATAAAATGATTTTATTGATTTAAAATAAGTGTTAAAATTATAAAAATTTTTTATTTCCCGACTAAAAGTTAAAAAAAAAGACAAACTAAAAAATTACAAATAATTTTTAAAATTTCTAAGTAAAAATTTTTCTATAGATTTCCATCAAAAAAATAAAATTAAAATTAAAAAAAAGGTTAGTTTAAAATGGCTTTTAAATTTTTTCCCTGCCAAAAAAAAATTTAAAATATAAATTTTTATATCATTTTTTTTCAGCTGAGAATAATTTTTAAAAAAAATTCCGGGAAAATTTTTCTATAGAACCTTTCACCAACAGTCGATGTTTAAAAATGGTAAAAAAAATAATTTTATTTAAAACATCTGTTTGGAGAATGATTATTTCAAGTATTGAAGATGTGTAAAAAATCACTTTTTATTCCATTTTTTGCTTCACTTCCAAAAGTTGAGGATGATTTTCGACAAATTACAAAATTCCTTGATATAAATCCTTAACTGTCTGTTAACTTTTTGTTGTTCTTTAGTGCCTTGTGTACCTAAAAGTTAGAGAATAAATTCTTACAATAAAAGATTTCCCTCACCAGCATAGAAAATATTAATTAAATTAAAATATAGAAATATTGCAAACATGTAAATGCTAATAGCTAATTTATTAACAAAAGGGGGGGGTCATTAATTATTATCATTTAATGGGTTGAGAAATAATGATCGCCAATTGCCCGATTTAGTTTCAATATTCTTCGGCGACCATTTTGTTATTAATCTATGGAAACCAAGAAAGATTGAAGGTATATGAAAGGCCCAAATGGAAATTCATTCTTGTAACAGCATCTGGGTGTATATAAATGTTGGTGGAAATCATAATTTTTCATATATTTTTTCAAAATTTATTAGATTTTAGGAACCAACTTACAGATTTTTTAAATATTTGTTATTCGAATGACACTTTTAAAGAAAAACTTAATACTAATCAACCCAAAAACCCCTCGGTTTATTTAAAAATTTATATAAAACCCCAAAAATACAGTTAGTCTTCCTTGGCTAATTTAATGCTAATTCTGAGTTGGGGGCCATAAAAAACTTTTTTAGAATTATACATAAGTTCGTTAATATTTGAAAATGTAAGGGGATAAAGGTCTATTATAATTTAAATTTTGATATTTACACTAAAGGTAATATCTGCCTCCATAAATTCTCTAAAAGAAATTATCGTTCCCCGGAAGGAAAGATATAAGTTAGAATAGGAATATCATTCTCTTTTAGTATACATATTAGACATTTAGATAATGTCACATAACACCTTCTTCACTCCTTCTTTATTTGTTAGTTACTAATTTTCAGTTGAACACAAATAATTTGTTAAACTTAATAGTTGGAGGCTGGTAGACACCGACTTACCTGGAGATACAAAGCTAAAAAAAAAAAAAAAAAATTAATTTTTTTTCCAGCTTAATACCAAGTTTTGTACAGTTTTATCCAAAAAAAAGCGCAAAAATTATAAAGAGGGCAAGTTTTGCCAATACTTTGACAGAAGAAAATAAACATGCCTCGTCAGTTGTCTAAGTTAAAAACTTAAATTGTATAAAGAATCAAAAAAGGTGGAAATCCGTGCTGTAGCGCAGTTGTATAATAGAAAAAAAAACTATATTAAAAATTCGGCAACGCTGGTAACAAAAAATTCCCCAAAAGGGAAAAAAATGGTTCAGGTCTAAATTTTCCCAACCCTGAACAGGATGCTGTTTTTGCGTATTTAAAAAATTTATTATTTGCAACTGCAAGGGATGCTGTTATTGATCACCATTTCCTGCCTCCCAACCTACCGCCAGCAGGGGGTAAAGGAATCTGAACTAAAATGTCGAGCTGCGAAAAAATTTTCTTAACGAAGAACGGCGACAATCAAGGATTATTTTTGCTTTAAATTATATATGCCGCAATCCTAATTTTGGAACGGGGTCATTTTTACTAATAAAAAGACGTTCCATCGACTTATAACGGCCAAATTCGTGTTTACCATCAAAAATACCAGGTTTGAAGAGCGATACTAACCCCCCACTTCTAGACATGGGGGTTTCTCTGTAAATGTATGGGGCTGGATAAGTGTTCATGGACCTGGTGTTTGCTGGGGAAAAGAGGGGAAAATTTAATCCGGAAATTACATTAACATTTTAAAAAAAATATTGTTACCAACTGCTGAGCAAATATATCCCAATAATACGTTCATATTTCAACAAAAAAATTGTCCAGTCCATATGGCCAATGCTGTAACCCACTGGCAAACCCATAATGTGGAATGCTGCCTTGGGTGCTTATAGTCCCGATATCAATCCAATCAAAAAATTTTGGGTATAATCGTAAAAAAAAAATATAATCGAAATTTTAGGCCACAAAATTCAGAACATTTATGGGGAAAAAATACATGCGTGCTGGGGAAAAGCTTGATGCAAATATTGCATCAAATATAATTATCAATTCCGAATAGACTGGCTCAAGTAATAGAAAAAAATGGATATATGACCAAATATTAGATTTTATTTATTCTTGTTAATCGTTTTTGTTTCTTTTTAATTTTTTTAAAACTTTTCGTGTAGCTTTTTTTTATGAATACAACTGTAAGTTTTATAAATTTTTTTTCTTTAATTTTTTTTCACACCAATGGATGACATTTTCCATAACCTTCATCATCTAGAAAAAACAAATGAGAAACATTGACATCAGCCGGTTTACCAAATATGACGAAGGGGGCTCTCCCTTTTAAATTTTTGTACGCCCTTTTTTTGAATATAACTGTACTATATCGCGGTAAAAATTCAAGTTGCAGAAAAAAATACTTTCAAAGATACGAATTTTTTATTGTTACATTACAAGTGTTAAATTTGATCGTAAATTTTTGTTACGTTCGATTTTTTTACAAAAATTAAAAATACGTAAAAAAACGTAAAAAAAACAAACTCCTGTTAAATAAGCGATTTTTTAAACTTATTAAACTGGAGTAAAAAGGGGCGGAGATAGTAGAAGAACACGGGACATTTGGACGCAGTGGCGCTTTAGGGTTGGGGCCCCCTAAAGTCCATAGTTTTTAACTTTTCTTTTGTTTTATATTAAAAGTGAAAAAATTTTGAAATGTTTTTTAAGTTTGCTGACAAGGGCCCTTTTGAACACATATTTTTTAAACATCCCCGGGCAAGAATAATGTTTGCTTTTTCTGGTTGTTTTTTTTTAGTATGCGGTAGATGGGATGAGATAAAAATATTATATGGGCTTTTTAGACAATTTTTCAACTTTCCGAACGGGCGTTTGATCGCCCCGAAAAGGGGAAGGATCTAAATGCGGAAACCGTCGGTACACGTTTGGGTTAGGATTCCACATACTAGCCAAACGGGGAAACCCAAAAAGCTCTACGGGTATTTCCAATAGTTTTAACAAATTGGAAAATTTTTCCAAAATATATAGAAGTTTTTCCCGGGAAATATATCAGGAAACTTTAAAAATATATTGGAAATATTAAAATATAGAAAAAAAAACTAAAAAAGTTAAAAAACTAAACATTTAATTAAAGTTTATTACCGGTAATGGTCAGATTTGGAAAGATATTTTGAAAATGATTAAAATTTCCAAAGTATTCTAAAAAAGGAAAAAAACATCTCCCCCAAAATCTAAGTAAAATTTTGAGCGAATAAAACAAAGTTAAAAGCAAAATAACAATAAAACGCCCTTGATTGAGAACCGAAAACTTGCAGTTTTTTTACCCAGTAACTTTTTCCCTTCTATACGATAGCAAATTTCGATTTTTGACATTTCAAATGGGGTTATTTAACCCTGAGTGGAATGTGATCCAAAAGTTAAAACGCCAAATAATTAATATAAATAAAAATTTAAAATATTAAAAATACAAATAAAACAGTTTTAAAAACCCAAAAAAGTAATTACACCGGGGCCCTTCCCTCCCATATCATCCCCACCTTGAATATTTTATTTTAGCATCAATACCTCTTCATGGGAGTGCAAAATTTAAAATTTTTTCCCAAAGCAAAAACAAACAAACAAACTTTAACTTGAACTTAAACGTCCTAGACTCCCAAAACACAACTAAGCTTTGCTACAGAGGGGGAAATACCTTGGGGTAACCTTTAATAGTAAGCTAACATGGAACTCCCATTTGGAAAAAAAAAAATCAAGAAAGCATACATTTCTTATGAGCAGTGTCGCTGAACCATAGGCAGATCCTGGGGACACCTAGAGTCATCCCGTGGATCTATACGGCCATCATAAGACCTATGTTAACCCCCACGTGCTGTTGTCTGGGGGCAGAAAGCCCAGCAGACGACAGTTATCCAAAACTAGACCATGTACAGAGAATGGTTTGTCTCAACACCATCGGAGCCATGAGAACAACACCAACTAGGGCCATGGAGGTAATCCTAAACCTCACACCCCCTTTACATATTCGTCAAGGAGGTTGTTTTGACGGTTATGTTGCGCCTCCGCACTGTTGGTTAATCCCCGGGGCTGGGGGTTGGCGCACAGAGGAGTCGTTTGTGGAGTGAGGCGATGGGTTCCTTTTACTGCTGCAGGCGAAAGTGGACTCTATTGGGCCTGTTTTGTTTTTAACAAAATTGACGTCAAGGAAAAATCAAACACAAACGTGGCGGTATAATTTATATCTACACAGACGGTTCGAAACAAAAAAAAGGTACGGGATGTGAAATTTATTCTAGATCTCTTAACCCAAACATCAAATGTGCTAAATTGGCCAGCGTGCTCCCAAAATGAGCTTACAGGCATAACCATAGCTGCAAAAAAAATAAGAAGGAGAAACATTACTGGTAAA